>LR989930.1:6138168-6442504 GCA_905146935.1 Scaeva pyrastri
CTATTTAACCCCTTAATTTTATTACTTTTTTTAAAGAAAATATCTACCTACTCAAATGTAATAAATTTTTATGGGTACAAAATTTCCAGCAGATATAAAGAACGAAAATTGATTAAAAAATATGTGGCCTCATCCTAGTGATTGGCAGTGTATGAACGCTTAGTAGAACCTTTAAAATTCGAGTTAACAGAAACTCCGTCTAGACCTTTACAAATATTTAATATGGACGTTTACTCAATACACAATGAAAATTTCCTAACCATTATAGATAAATTTACTAGATTCTCAAGTGTTTATTTATTATTATCTAGAAATAGCATTAATATAATTAAATCATTAAAATTTTTCTATCACACATGGTATTCCTGAAAAAATAATAACAGATAATGGAAATGAATTTTTGTCCTCGCTTTTTAAAGATTTCCTAAGCATATACGGTATAAATTTACATACAACATGTGCTAAAAGCTCAACAGGAAATTCACCTGTTGAAAGGTTTCATTCCACCCTCATAGAGCTAATTAGAATTATAAAATCAAACTTTCCTAATAAGCCCATAAGTGAGATTGTAGATGAGGCAGTAATATGTAAGCTATAATAACTCCATACATTCAGTTACAAAAATGACTCCTTTGAATTGCTTAACGGTCACATACAAAAACTACAACGCAAACTAATTCAGCACAAGACTACTTGACAGAACACATAAAAACATATGAACAATTTTTAAAAGATCTAGCGCACAATAAAAGTTTAGCTTATAGGAAAAAAATTATAGAAAATCGTAATAAAACTAGGAATTTACCACCCACAGTTAAAGTGGGAGATCAAATATACGAAAAAGATGATAGAAGAAATAAACTTGCACCGAAACATATAGAGCATAAGGCAATACAAAATAATAATATAACAGTTCAAACAAACAAAAGAAAAGTACACAAACAAAAAATAAAAAGAAAACGAAAACGAAAATTCACTTAAGTACAAAAACCTATGCACCAGTAAAATCAATTTGGTTAAGGCATAAAATCTATTAAAATGTTGAATATTGAACTCATAATAAAAAAAAGTAATAGTTTATGTTACCCTTTTTAACTCATTCGTTTACAAAAAAAATATATATATATAATTTTTAAATAAAACACGATAGTTTCATTTTTTTTAAAAGATTTATTTATTGAATAAGAACTAGTGAGCTAAAAGAATAGTTATGTTTTAGGATAACTCTTAATAACTAACTCAGCTAAATAACATGCAGTCGTATTTATAATCTTAATTCTTATGTTCTATTAATAAGTCCTAATCTTTTAATGTAAGTATATTATGACAACTGATAATGATGTTCGTTTGGTCCCGTATTGGATATAAGATTGTGTGGATCGAGAACATGCGGTCGTTATCTTTGTTTGGTCACGTATCTTCAAAATATTGACACTTTGGATTTGGGCGTTGGCTGCAAGAGCGATAGCGATCCTTTATCATCAGTTGTTGTTGTTTTGTGTTGAAGTGGTATGGCATTCATCACTAATATCTTTATATATAAAAAAAAATTAAAACTTTTTCTCCTACCTTTCCTCTCCAAATAACCAACACAGATAAGGGCTTATTCCGAAATAGCAACTTAGGATGTTAAAAATTATCATTTAATGGCGTAACAGAAAGAAAACAATTGGAAACACAAGTTGAACTTACTCTGTTAAAGTTCAAAATTTGGGGGGGGGGGAAGAGTTACGTGCCCCACTGTAGCACTCGCAATAGCCGCGTTTTATTATACACGAAGAACAAGTTCATGAAGAACTGGTTCAGCGCTTTTCATGTATTACAACAACACTACATGATCTTGATATTTTTCTGGTTGAATTTTGATCCCACCACCAAAAGAAGGGAAATTTTGCATTTGAAAGGGGTAGTGTTTTTGTTCTGAGTTGTCAAAACGAGAGTATTGCCATATACCATGTTTTTTGATTGAGGATTCGATTCCGAATCGTTATGGCAAAGTTTACAATCTTAAGTTGCGTACTGAACGGCAGGATACAGACACATCGTCGCTGCAGACCAAAATATTTTATTTTTGTGAACAAAATTTGCTCAGAATCCTGCGTGGTGTGTATGCATGTCGACTTTAAATCTAACTTGTAAGAATTATTTTGTACGATCACTTGAGATCCAGCTTCCGATCAATAAAGACTTATGTACCTACTTCGTAATATTTGCCTATGATATATAACTCACGTTTGGCTGTTAAATTGGTCGATATGTCATCAATTGATCAAAATTTTCATTATTCTCCGAACTTTCAAAAAAAGTGTATGTATTCCTAATAAAATTACTTGAATTGTATTGAGTTGAAGTTCGTTCTTTCCCTTGAATTTTAAGGGCAGTAAATTTCAGGCACTGACGAGGACGACTGTATAATTGTAGAAGAATGAAGGTCAACTTTATAACAGACAGACGACTGAAATATAAAAATTTGACAACCAACTCACAAATTGTGTGGGAAAATTAAGTTTTTTTTCACAATCTCCCTGTAATTTGTCCATATTTTCTCATGTTTTAAACCTAGCCTGGAATATGAAAAACATTTCAATCCCAAAATCAGCCAAAACGGCCAAGCCGTTCTAGAGTTTTAGCGAGACAATCAAACAGATTATGTATACTATATACATATGTATGTATTACAAATCTCAACTGTAGTATAATGTATTGCAGATTTTTTGGATTAAATGAAGTATGGAATGAAATATAGTCGGACTGTAATTTTAAAACACATTTTTTATTGAAAAAACATTATCTACATACTATACATATAAACCTTTTTCTTGAATCAATGCAGCTCGATGTGGATTGAATACAACATTTCTTTCCGTATATTGCTGATATCGATTTCGTTGAGCTTCATTTCGCACTTCACGTTGTTCATCAGTTTGAATTTGTCTTGAATACCTTTGACTCGCGGCGTTGCCGACCTATGTTTTCGTATCTGCTTCTGGCCATTTTTTATTCAAGAATTTAAAATGTACAAACAAACAAATTTAATAAATAAATGATATATCAACCTGTTAGTTATTTCATAAATTAAAAAAGTTTGAAATAGGGTATCAACAACAGGTTTTGTGTTTTTTTAATTTTCTTATATTCTGTGCACGGTTTAGTCGTTCTCATGTTATAGAGTGCCCAGTTTTGTTTTATTAATAAATACATTTTATTTTTGAATGATAGCAATTTTCAATGCAATTTGGACTTTATCAATACATTTTTTTTTAGCGTTGAGTACACTCGAAAAAAATCGATTTCCATCACTGATTCATCCTTCTGTACTTTCGATGAATTGTAATCAGATAACAGCAAGAGGTTCAAAAACAGAACCCAAAGACGAAAGGTCTATCTTTTACTTACATACATACATACCTCTACTATTGTTGAATGTTAATTAATTTTTTTTTTTTTTTATAATTTTAAGAATTTTTGTATTCGAATAATGAAAGATTGTAAAAAAAAACGAAATGCTTTATTTATAATTTTCGTTTTTATTTTATTTTATATAAATTTTTTTTTTCTTTTCTAAATATTTTAAAGTTATTTTCCTCCAATTTTGAATAAATAATTTGAAGTTAGATGATCAAATAAATTCATGTTTCGACGATTTTTAACATCTTTCCTTTATTTAAATATGTATAAATCTTCATAATCTAATAAAACACACGTCATATACTGCTTTATATTTGTGCAAAATTTCAAAACTGTCTTTAATAACAAAAAAGTTATCGATTTATGATCTGAAAAAGTGTATTATTTTCCACTGTGCGCCGCTGGGCAACCATAGGCAGTCATTGCATCGGCCGAAAAAGAGCCATGTAGCAAATTACTCTCATCCTAGGACTCCTATACAACAGCCGTTTCGCAAAAGATCCCCTGGCTCTGATCTAACCAAATTTGTCATATATTTTTTTTTTATTTCATGGCTTAATACAAGCTTAATATAAAAATTAAACTTAAAAAATAACAAAGATAATATAATAAATAAAATACATATATACAAAATTAATTAATTGTAAACTGTACAGTCTAAAGAAAAAGAAAAATAGTTTTAAAGCAACTTAAAGTAAATAGTTGGGTGATTAGGGATAGCAGGAATAAAGGTTTCTTCTAAGGGAGGAGGAATTAGGGTAGAAATCAAAGATGTGCTGCGTATTGTTGGCTAAAAGTAACATTCTGATTATAGGGATATAGTGGCCATAATTGGTGCGGCGTGACGGGAGGTGGAAGAGGGGGACAGACCTTAAACTACAATGATTTGTGTTGAAGGAAACTATAGCAAGAAATGCCGGGGAATCAATGGCACCAGTGATTAGCTGGTGGATAAAAAGGATGTCGGCTACGACACGACCGCGACGTTTGGAAAGGGTGTGAAGATCAATTAACTGTAATCGAACTTCGTAGGGTGGCAAGTTATAGGGATCGTCCCAAGGCAGGTTGCGTGGACCGAAGCGGTGAAACCTTCCCTGTACCGTTTCTATTCTTAGCGAGTGTGTGACTTAATAAGGAGACTACACCTGACTTGCATACTCGAGTATAGGTCTAACGTAAGTGACAAAGAGTGACTGTGTAACGTAGGGATTAGAAAATTCTTTTGACCGATGCTTGATAAAAACAAGGCTGGACTTTGCTTTACCAATAATATGATCGAAGTGGGAACGAAAAACAAATAATGCCAAGATCGCAAATAGAGGGAATAACGGGAACAGGAATGTTGGAAAGATGGTAATCTCGAGGGATAAGGGGCAAACGTTTACGCGAAAAAGTCATGGATTGACATTTACTGACATTGAGCTCTAAAAAGTTTTTGCACCACCAGGTAAGAAAAGAGTCTAAGTCTTGCTGAAGGAGGGAAGAATCCAATGAAGAAGATATTACTTTTATGATTTTTATATCATCAGCATAAATTGAAAGGTCTGAATGGGAAGTGATTCTATCAACATCATTTATTGCGAGGACAAACAAAAGAGGCTGAAATGGCTACCTTGGGGAACACCTCAGGTGGTATGGATGGGATCGGAAACGGCACCTCTAAACACAACTCTGTAGAAGCGGTTCTCTAAATAAGATTTAACCCATTTGATGGATAATGGCGTAAAACCAAATGCTTCTAGTTTTAGGTAAATTATTTGGTGAGAGATCTTATCAAATGCCTTACTAAAGTCAGTAGTGATTATGTCGACATCACAGCCTTTCTCCAGAGCACATAGTGTCGTGGAAACAAACTGTATAAAGATCTACCCTTTATAAACCATGCTGTAGTGGAGACGATTGATTTAGAATGAAAACAGAGAGAACCATAATTACCTAATGCTTTCGTAATTATTCAGGATTGAGGAGAGTTTGGCAATCGGACGATAGTTAGAAATATCATTCTTGCTTCCTTTTGTATGGATAAGAAAGATATGAGTCTTTCCAAATAGAAGGGAAAACTGCTTGTGATAGTGAAAGACGTAATGGAAGTGTAGGGGGTTCATTAAGTCAATTAGCACAGTTTTTAAGAAATATGGATACAGGAGAGAAGTCATCTTTTAGAGAGTTTGGCTTTTTACAAACCGAGGCAAGAGTTATATCAAATGAAGCGAGTGAAGTATGTGGACTATTTGATAGAAATTTGAAATATTTTGGTTTGCTAGATGTTATTTTAATTTCTTCCATAATATGGTTAAAAAGGGTGCGCGATGTAGATAGTTATTGTTGATATCGGAAATTTTTGTAGAGCAGTCTTGACAAATTGAATTGAGTTGAAATAATGCGGAAGAGGCTGAACACGAGGTATTTAGCATGAAATTTGTGTGGTTTTCACGCGTATTAAGCACTTGCACAATCTTTGATAATTGATTATCGATTGAGTTTTGATTGAAAGCACAACGATTGCTAATGGTTTCGATTGAATTGTTTAGTATTTCTACACTTCTTGAAAAGTCATAAAAATGTTGAAATTGGGAAAGTACATTCTTATGGAAACGTTTGTTATCGGGTATATTGGTTTTTAAGGAGTCACTTATGCATTGCACGGCAAGAAGAATGTGTAAGGGGGAATTATCCTTACATTCATCGCAAAGATATACAAAATGGCTGAGATATTCTTTCAAGTAACCGCATGATCGCATCTGGTTTTTTGATCGAGGACTTCAATGTTCTAATCTCCAAATCGTTCGGGTCAGTAAACCGTCTGTACAAAAGTTTAAGTCTTGTTAATAGACCATTATTTTGTATTCGGAGTGTCTATGGTCACATTTCTATACAAGTTGGTCGCGTCACGTTCTTTATATTTTGGAATTGTTCTTTCCATGGTCCCGTTGGATTGTTTCGTCCATTTATTCTAGATATCTGTCAAGTTCGTTTTTTGTCACATTTCTGTCATTTGGTGGGGATATTTTGCTTGAAGGAATCTCGTTTGGCTGAGGCGTTTGTGAAGCATGGCCAGTGCATCTTACTGTAATTGTAAGAATGCACCGGTACATAATCCTCCAACTCAACTAGCTCGTTCGGTAGCTGAATTACGACCGCGAGTCCCCAGTTGTCACTGTCGTACTCAATCGTCCGCAAACAGTTGCTTGGTCATTGATCCACAGCGTCAATAACTATCAGTCTTGTGTGTCAGTCTTTTTTTCGAAAATTTCACCAAATGTTTTTTTTTTACGCAGTAATAAAATATTTTGAAGCTTATATCATTTTTTCGGTCATTGTATATTTGAGCAATAGATAAATTGTTTTTCAGTTTCTTGAAATATCTCCGACGAAAAATGTGATTCGCGAATGTACGAAACGTACGTACACACATACATCTCTCTAAAAATTACAGATATGTATATATTGTAGACCTTTAAACGTCCAGATTTGTCAAAATTTTTTTGATTTATAATTCGTTGCTCTAATTAATTTTTAATTAAGAACTGAAAAGTTTATGAACTTGAGTCTCATAATTTACGAGAAATTTGAAAATGACTAGAATTACTTATAAGGGGATTTTTTTTCTTACTTACATAGATAAATACTTGAAATTTGAAAATAGAAAAAACTATTAGACATACATGTAGGTTTTTGTTCAGAATTAATTAGAGCAACGAATTGTAAATCAAAAAAATATTTGTAATCTTCTTTGGGCACATTTTGGTTTTAAAATTAGTTTTTTTCGAAAACTATGAACTTTTTTCACTTGATTTAAAATGTATCTACTTAATTGTAAGTATTACCGTTATTTTTTGACAACTCTGTTCGTTCAAAGCATTTTTATTTCAAATTGCCCCTACCTCCTAAACGGGTGGAGATAGTAGAAAATACTTATTTTGAACCTCTCTACAAGATCCCGTTATCAAATCTTGGCCCGAAAGTTATCGTTCTCTCCCCCGGACCGATAACAATAACTTCCTATGGGAAGTTAAAAAACTATTTTTTTAACGCCCTGCGAAGTGGGCGGGGGTTTTGCTAGTATGTATATAAAAGAAAGTCGTGTTAGTTACACTATTTATAACTCAAGAACAAAGTGAAGAGGACAGTCCACCCGAGCCCCCGATGTCTGGGGGACCTCAAATCAATTGCAAACACAAAATTTTTGTATTGAATGTATGTATAGTTTAAGAAGTATGTATATGAGGCGCTCTGAGTGCAAAAGTGGTGTAATCCACTTTTTGTATCATTTTTTTTTTCTTTAATGGATCTTAAAAATTATTCAATTTGGGATATAAGCAGAAAAGGTCACATGTCTTTTAAAGCGTAGATTATTAAGAATTTTGGCTTTAATGTATTTTGGATCATAAATGTAAAAAAGCATCAACTTTGCAAAAAATGGGTATACTCATAATAATTTTTGTCATATTTTATCTACATTATGCAAGAAACAACATTTTCTGGGGCCCTAAAAACGATATTTTCTTAAAATGTATTCAACGAACATGGGTACATAAGTACACATATATTATTTTCATTAGTGTTGATATTTGTTATGTTTCTTAAAAAATTAGATATAAAGGACAATATTCAGTTCGGAATTTCGTAAATTTGCTGTTAAAAAAAGATAACTTTGCATTGCGTATACCATTTCGCTTTGACTATTAAAATAATACTTCTTATTGGAAAAACCCTTAATATTCAAATCAATATTTATGTTCAGAAATTAAATTTTTTATTTTTGCTTCATATACATAGTTTTATCATATTAATATTAACACTAATAATCATCATTAATTATTATTATATAACTTATATTCAATTTGATCAATTTGCTAATTTATATTTTGCTTTGTAAAAAACTTAATAACTTAACTTAAAATTATTCAGTTACCAAACATAGTATATAATACCCTATGTATTTACTTTCTAAAGCTAATCTCTTAATCCCCTAAGCAAACAAACAACTAAATCTTTTAATCTTCACACCTCATAAGCTTGTATGTAATATTTTGTATGCATAGACTTCTTATGCTGCCTATATGATTTCAAGGTTAATTTTTATGCATAGAATTTGGTATGGTCGGAACAATCTGTAATGCATCGAGTGCACCTGTTTCGCAATCGATCGTCCCTTTCTGCCAGCAACCACCAACGAGTTAGCAGGTCATTTTTCTCTACCTAAAATTTGTCTTGATCAATAGTAGAATAATTTGTTAAGAACAATAAATATATAACAATAAATATTTAAACAACGTTAAAATTTTAGTTTTTTTTTTCTATTATTGCTGATCAATTTAGTTAAAAAATTTATTATTTTGTAGGAGTTTCACAAACCGCTTACCACTTAATGCTTCATTACTCACATCATATGGAGTGTCCGTTAAATAGGCATTTTTTTAAAGTAAAAATCATCTGAAACTATAATGTAAATTCATACAAACCATTCTTGCTGCACTGTCATTCCAAAGAGCGTACAATCTAAACATACATATATAACTTAACAACACTTGTGGTTTTTATATTTTGTATATTTAAGTATATATATATATATATAAAACATATATGCATATATATATAAATGTTTATTTATTATAAAACAAATAAAAATAGAAATATACGGTAATAAGAATAGATACATAAATATATACATATGTTTTTTGTATGAAAGTCTTTAACTCTTGAAAAAAATACAAAACTAGAAAAGCTTACAAATTAAAAGGGTTTATGTTTTAAGAAATTGTTTTTTTTTTTTTTTAAATAAGGAAATGATAAAAAAAGTACAATAGTGGGAAGAATAATAATTATTATAATAGTAAGAATAATAATATTAATAGTAATAGTAATTTTGATTAATAATGATTAATAATAATAATAATAAAAATAATAATATTAATAATAGTAAAAATAAAAATAATACTAATATGAATAATAGCAACAGTAAAAATAAAAGAAAGAAAAATAATAATAATAACAATAGTACCACGAACGTACGTACACTTGCATATACAGACATGTTTCTAAAAATGAAGGTTTTAAATTCTAGGAATCTAACCGTCCAGATTTGTCAAAAATTTCAATTTGATGATCGGTCCTGTAACAATAACTTAATATGGATAATATTATGATATGTATAATAATAATAATAATAATAATAATAATAATAATAATAATAATAATAATAATAATAATAATAATAATACTAATAATAATAATAATAATAATAATAATAATAATAATAATAATAATAATAATAATAATAATAATAATAATAATAATGATAATAATAATAATAATAATAATAATAATAATAATAATAATAATAATAATAATAATAATAATAATAATAATAATAATAATAATAATAATAATAATAATAATAATAATAATAATAATAATAATAATAATAATAATAATAATAATTATAATAATAATAATAATAATAATAATAATAATAATAATAATAATAATAATAATAATAATAATAATAATAATAATAATAATTATAATAATAATAATAATAATAATAATAATAATAATAATAATAATAATAATAATAATAATAATAATAATAATAATAATAATAATAATAATAAAAATAATAATAATAATAATAATACTATTAATAAAAATAACAGTAATAATAATATGAATAATACTAATAATAAGAATATATAGTTATATTAAAATATATGTTTATTTCACAATGGACCATTTAATGGTCTAAGTGTGCTGGCTTTCTTTCTTTTGAGCAGCAGCCACCTTAACTTATTAATAATAATAGTTATAATAATAAAAATAATTATAATAATAAAATAATAGTAATATAAAATAATAAGGATCATAGTTAAAATGATAAAAATAATGAAAATGGTTTATATGATTGTATTTTCTACTATTTTCATTCGTAAAAAAATTCATAGATCACACACGCATACAAATTATTTAAATTTAATATTTTTATCCGAACAATTTATTTATTTTGTAACATACATTACGTTTTTTTCCTTTGAAAATTTTCTTTTACTTAAAACGTATAAATGATAAGCAATTGATAATTATTGCAAGCAATAAAGTTTTTATTTAAATTATACATTAAGTTAAATTTATATAATAATTTGGACTATCGTTTTTATGGACAGAATTGGAGAAATCATTTGATAAGTTCGATTGGATAGTCGCAAAAAGTTGTAAAATAATTGCAAAACTAATATAAAAATTATTAGATATTCTAATACTTAATTTTATGCACAAATTGCTTGATATTAACTTGATATAGGTAGACAAAGTTTATCTTTTAAACACTATTTCTTTAAAGTTTCTCTTCTCAAGTTTGAAAGAGTTTGCGTTGCCTAAATGTAGTATTATATAAAAAATATGTTTTATTATTTATTCTTCAGTAAACCTTACAATATATAGTTTGTAAATAAAATTTGATTTGATTTGCTTCTTATAATTCTGGTAAATAGAATATATTTTGCAGGTACGATAATTACTATTTTCTACTGTGAGAATGTTTTTTAATTGAAAAATCAATTTTCTAGAATGATATAATTATATTCCGACAGTAATCTGAAGTGTTTCTTTCTTATAACTTATTTTTAGGGTTTTATTTGGTTAGTGGGTCACCCAAAGCAACTGTCTATCAATTTAAAGCGGTCTCGAAGGAGTATTAGATTTAAAAGATACCATATTGAATTTTCAACAATATCGTCTTAATTTCACTTTCAGCCCCTTTCTCACCATCATAAAAGGCAAACAAAATTGGATGCTGCTCAATGAAGTTATTAATGACTACAACTACGAAAAAAATTAAATTAAATTTTTTTCAGCTTCCGAAAATGGGTTGATTTTATAGAAACAGTTAGTTCTAAAGAATATGTGGGTAAGTAAATATACGAGGATACGGGGCCTAGTCACTCCGGTCAAATTCGCAATGAAATAATTTTTTAAATGTGAGTTAATAAATCAGTCATAACATTTCCACAACTCTTACATCTGACACTTCTTTCAGTATTTTATTATTGTGGTATTTTCATCACCTATAAAATCTATTTGCTCGAAAAAAAAATCTTCTACAGCCAAATTTAAACAATGTTTTTAATTCTGGGTTTTTCTTTGCTTTGCTGTCAGCTGCTCAGATATACTGATCTAACCTGAATTGATCTTAATACGGCTTTTTAAATTAGGTGAACCATTTACAAATTACATTTTGTATATATTAAATCTAACCAATAAAGAGCGAAACTATTTTAAATTGGTCTCTATTAGATCATGGGGATGATAAGAAGATGCTGTTCTTAAACATTTTTTAATAATATAAATATATTGATCAAATTAAAAGCAAATACTACACCATAACTATAGTTTTTTTTTGTATTCTCTTGCGAGCAATCAATATAGTTAAAAACTGAGATCGAAATGAAATTTTGATTTCTTTATTATTTTACTTAAAATAACTCACTGCGCGATCGCAGTAGCACAGGGTCCAGTCGAGCTTAAAATCATCATATTCTTAATGTTGGCTACTTCTGATTCAAGCCTCGCAATTTGAGACTTCAGAATATTGCCCTCTTGATTTTCAGTTGATACTATTGGCACAATAATATTGCGTTGAAGCTGTGTTGTCCATTCAGTGCAACCAATTGATATACCTGAATCACGCTCGTCACTGGAGCCTTCACCATCCCAAGGAGGTGAAGCGAGACAGTTTGGTTCTTGTTTGATATTCTGAAGGGCTAGTAATGCTGATGCAGCATCCTTATCGCCCAGATGTGATTTATGTCTAAGTTTAAGTGGAAGGCTATTGTTAAGATCGACTGGGTGTTGTGTATCACCTTGTTCATCATCACCAGATGCTGCTCCTGATCCAGATAAGCTGCAAGACAATTCAAATGGTGAGGAAGCCCTGCGTGAAAGATTCAGTACGTTACTATTTATTTCACTGTATGTTTCAACTGTTGCTTTCAAAACGGAAACAGGTTGTTCTTCTTTTGTGCTAAAAACGGCAGCAGCATTATAAGTTATATTAGTGGCGCCTAAGGCAGTTGCTGAAGTATTGCTTTCAGTTCTTGATTGATTTGATAATCCAGTTGAAGAATTACCGATAACAGCAGCAACTGCTGCAGCTGCTGCTGCTGACGTTGGAGAATTGGTAAAGGATAAATGGGTTGTGGTGTATTCTGATAAGGGCAAGCTGTGATTATCGTATGCAGCTGCTACTTTTTGACACAACTGATATTGATTTTGTGATGGGGAAGATGAGAACAATTGATTATATTGTTGTAATTTTGGTTGGATTTGACAGCTTTTTATTGATTGTGGTTGAAGGGCCGAAGAATGTCTGTTTTGTGATTCACTCTCACCGCCACCACCAATTACTGCCACCACACTGCGAATTTTGTCCAAGTCATCTTTGTGCACGTCACTTTCACTTAGTGGTGGAGCCGGGTTTGTAACGTTGGCCATCTGCAATTGTAAGCGATGCTGTGGATGTTTAAGGTGCTCGGCTGGAAATTGTTTATAGGGCTGAGAACCATGGCTATTTATTTGATGGTATTGATGCTGCGTTGTATTGAGCGGAATACTACAATCGTTATCACTGTAAGCAGGACTGCTGTTTGTGCTATTGATGTATCCATAATATTTTTGATCGTCTGGTTCACCGCTTGACGAAGAAGTGGATGACACAGGGGATATTAATAAACTGTTGCGCTGATGTTTATGTGGCTGTGGATTTTGCTGAATAATATGTTGCTGTTGTTGAAATGAGTGATGGTTGCTGAGGGAATTAATATTGTTTGGTAACAACGAATGACAGGAACGATGATAGCTATTCTGCAATTCTGACGTCGATTGTTGATGCTGATGGGTACTATTCAACTGATGAATTTGCATTGCTGTTGAAGGAGTTGTGTTAGTAGAATTTTGTTGTAATTGTTTCTGTCCTGATGCCAATGGGTGTTCTACGTTATTAAAACCATTTGTAGATATAACTTTAGACTGCAGAAAATGGGCTGGAGATTCTTCTGAAGCTATTTGATCAACCGAATTGATAGTATGATGTATCACTGACGGTTCAACTGGACTAGTACAGAGTGTTGCTGCTCCGCTCGATGACAACTTAGTACGTTTTGTTATACTTAAGACCTGTTCAGTGGTAGGAAGTGTCGCCATTATTTGATCAACGCAAACTAAATTTTCTCCAGTAATATTAAACTTGTCTTTAATCGCATCTAGTTGTGCCTTCAAAACGTGGTTCTCCTTAGTAAGTTCTACAACACGCTGTTCCAGTACCATATCATTATATCGTCGTTTTTCACGTGATCTCTTGGCTGCTTCATTATTGCGTCTTCTTCGATCCCAATAGCTATCATCTTTTTTGTTATCAGGTATAAATTCACGCTGTTTTCTTTGAGTAAATAATTCTTTGCGCTTTAAGCCCAGCTCATACGATGACACTGAGTAATTTCCATCCATATCCATTGACTGAGGACTAAGTGGTTCTTGTAACGTAAAATTGTTGTGACCTTAAGAAAAAAAAATTATTAAGATATTGACACGAGTTATTATATATAATTATAAAAAAGTTTGATCATGCAAACAAATTCGCCGGATGCAGTGATTATGTCAAGAATAAAGCATTTTACTCCTCAATAAATGTTTAATATATTACAGTTAAGCTAAAAAAACATCAAATGGAATCACGTATTTAGCAGGAGCCTTGTTAAAGTTGTGAAGAAAATATTTACAATAATCGGCAGCTCATGTTTTTTTATATATATATGATTTACTGGCACTCAAACTGTTATGAGTACCCTTTAAATGACAAGGATAGGAAATAAGATTTCGGTGCAGATAACAAATATTATTTTTGATAGGGGAAGTTCAGTAGAAACTGGAGAAAATAGAAAAAAAGACATTGACCAAATCTGAACTCAAAGTATTTGTAGTCGAGAACTACATCAGAAAAGCGATTTTTTTGATTTGTAGCATTTCAACTTTAAGCTCAATTATCTTGAAAGCTCCCGAGCCGACTTTGAAAATATTTAGAGTCCTTACCGCCTTTTTTGTTGCTTACGATAATTTGGCGGTAAGGGCTCAATTTATTCATTCATGGACCTCATGGACTAGGCGTACGCGTACTGGGAGTCTCTGTCCCTATGTACCTACGCTTAAATCTTTAAAACTACGTAACGGAATTTTAATGCGGATTTTTTTAATAGATAGAGTGATTGAAGAGGAAGGTTTATATGTAAATATGTATAACTAGATAATGTTTTTTCAATCAACTCTGCGTTACATTCCATATATATTGTTATGTGTATACGCACTCTTTATCTCTTTTAATATCGTGTTATACTAGAATAAAGGAGAACTCGCTTCTTTAAGCATCGAGAAACATCTAGTGACTAAGAAAAGAACTCGTTTCGTTAAGCATCTAGTGGTTAAGAGGGGCACTTGCTTCGTTAAGCATCGAGAACAACCTAGCAGATTCTCGAACCGATTTGGGGTATATAAATAGGCGCTAGGAAGCAAAGCCCATTATTATTGATTGTGAATTGCGATAAAGTAAAGACTGTGTTTGAAAAGTAATAATTAAAAGTGTTGAATAAAGAATTTTTGTGAGCGATTTAAAATAAAGTAAATTTTTGTTTTTATTTACAAGTGTAAATAAGTTTTAATTATCGGACCAAGCCGAAATATTACAATATTAACTCCTAAAATTATTATACGATATGTTGAGGTTTGCAATATTTAATAATTAAGGTGGCGCACTTATCGTTTATTTTAAATATGTTTAGTATACTTCAAGGAAAAGACGAACTTCAACTCAATACAATTCAAATAAATGTTACTATAGATACACTTTTTTTGTAAGTTCCGAGAATAATGAACATTTTGATCGGTTGGTGAAATATCAGCCAATCTAACATCCAGGCGAGACAAAGTTTGCCGGGTCCTCTAGTTTATTTATATGGCGATGTTGCCATTTTTTAGATTTTTAAGAAATGAATTGCTACACAATTGTTTTACAATCTTTTTAAGAGATTTTAAAGAAATCTTATTTAACTATAGATAAGCACAGATGTCTCATCCCCATACAAAAATATGTCCCATACTTTTTCCACTCTTAAAAAAAGCTGTTTTTGATTTCACACATTTGCTTGCCTATTTAAAGCTGTGTGTGTTTAACTATAAAAAAAAAACTTTGAAGATTGTTTTGATGATCTTTTGAGCCTGATGTTACCATATTTCAGTTGGTTTTGTTTAAGCGATTTTTTGATGCGATTTTTTGAATATGAAATTTAAAACCAAAGTTAATAATTTACGTATGTACATACACAACACATACATAATGCATATGACAAAAGATTGTTAGTTTTGATTTTTCTCTTTTTTGTATTTTGTTAGTTTTTTTTTTAGTTGCCTTATTCATATGCAAAACGTTTGTTGCGGATTGAGTTGTTGTGAATATAAACAGGTCGAAATAATTTTGATACAATACCAATACTCTTTTTTCACTGTGTGGGGGACGTCCGGGATAGTTTTTGTGAATTGTCCGGGATTGCACTCTTTTTATCCATCACCAATGTTCATTTATATAATGTAAGAAAAAACAGGCTGGGTTCAACACTTATTATGTACTTCCTATTATACTTTGAAATGTTACCATTTATTGAAGAAATCAAAGAAATGGTTTCAGGTGTTTCTTATGAATTTGTTAACTGTGTAATCGAGTTATCCTTGCTATTAATCAATTGACTTTTGATGTTGATTGATAACAATCTTACTAACAAAGTTAGGCAACGGCCTTGTCATTGATAAAAGATCGGTTCCCATCTTTCTATCTGTTGTTCTTTCTCTTCTCTGTCCTTCTGTCATGTTTTAATGTCTTGTGTTGTATCGCCTTACATAGCCTCAGTAGCTCAAGGCGCAAGTTAGTGTCTATCTCTCTACTCTGTACATTTATGTGTTGTGTAGTATGTAATGTAATGTAATCTTACTAACAAAAAAATTATTATCAGACATATGAGTTAGGCAACGGCCTAGTCATTGATAAAACCTCGGTTCCCATCGATCACCGAAATCAAGCATCAATGTGCGCGGTTAGTAGAAAGATGGATGACCATCCGTCTTTCACGAGAAAACGGAGCGATCAATTGACATGATTTTTAAAGTAGAGATAATTGAATTGGTGGAGAATTCTATTGTCTCTTTCTAACCTCCACTTCCCTTTAATGGGCGGGTGGAAGTTTGTATGGAGCATTCCGAAATTTTCGAGGTAGAAACCTAAGAATTGGTATGCGGACTGTTTGTGACTAACAAAAAAATCTTACATCATTTTTGACTTCCCATAGGGAGTAATTGTTGTAATTGGTTTAAGGTTCCTAGAATCTAAGTCCGTTATTCATAGAGAGATGTATGTGTGTGCGAGATACCATTTTTCGTCCAAGGTATATATAACTTCAAAAGAAGCTGAAAGAACTTTCATAAAATTTTGTCGAGCGATTTGAAATTGTGAAAATTTTGGTTGGTCGCAAATATCTCAGAAACGAATGATGCTATTGACTTTAAATAATTTTTATTGCATGCAATGTAATTTGGTATAAATTTGAAAAAAGTTCAACACACCGTCATTCTTTTAAAATTGAAAAACTAAAAGAAATGTTTGTCGCTAAGATATACAATTAAGGGAAAATGATATTATTTTCAAAACAATTTTCTACAATATGAAATGAGGTTTTTGACATCTGGTAAAATTAAGGAAAAAATTCAATTGACGGATTACTAACAAAAAAGAAACAAATACAAAAAAATCTACAAAAAGTTGATAAGAAATGTTTTTTGACTTGAATATCTTGACAATGAAAACAACTAATATTTTCTACAATTTTTAAAAATATCAATTTGCCAGTTTTTGTAAAAAAAATAAAAACCTAAAACTTAAATTTACCAAACATTTTCAAAAGTTGTTGCTTGATCTGAATTTTAAGTACAAACTTTGTATATATAATAGAATAGTACAATCATGAAGAGGAACGCTCGAAGCGCCTCCTTACTTGTCTCATCGGAATCAATATTTATGCTTATTTAAGTGAGGTGACGAGAAGAAAATAAGAGAGAACTAAAAAAAGAAAAAAATAACACAGGTCAACACACTTTTTGTTTCTGGGTTCTTGGTATGATTTTCTTGTTCCTCCTACATTACTAATTAATTATAAAAAAACTTTTACCTGAAAATGTTTGTTTTTATAGCTACAATAAGGCAAAAAAAGCGTCAAAGAGGAGGAAGAATAAAAATGAAGTTGCCAACTCGAAGAATCATTGCCCAATGAGAAAAATATTTTCAAATAATGTAAATTATTTTCAAAAAGTATATCATTTTAGGTATTTCAACTTTTTTAATGAAAAATATTTTTGATAGATAGAATAGTTTTGAGAACTTCATTCGAAATTCAAAATATGTAGGTATGTATTTGCTTTTGAATTTGTAGAGCATTTGAATGTTATTCATTGAAGATTTAGTGTTGTAATAAATAATTGTCAATCAAGCAAAGGGTATTAGATGTTCATTTTTAATGTTTAAACAAAATTCAATTCAAATTAAAATGTTTGAACAATTCTTGAAAACAAAAAGTTTATTTTACATGAAAATAGGTATTAAAACATTATTGCAATTCACATACATACATAAACGTCAAAATGCCATTAAACTAAATTTGAACACAGTTTTTTAGTGTTTTTCATGTTAATGCTGGAATTTTATTTCATTACACGTGAAAACAATGTGAACTTTTTTTTAGTTCACTTGAACCTTACAATTTTTCTATACACGTGAAAAATATAGGTACGTGAAAATATAATTTCAGTTGTGATGTTGTTATTTTTTCATTAAATTAAGTAAAAATCTACCTATAAAGATTTTTGCTTTAACTAAATAAAATATTAATGGATATTCCTTTGATTTCTCATAACTTAAATTTCAACTAGCAAAACCTTACCTGCAAAGCTGCTTTTGATTACCCACCTACTCCCTTACGAACAATTTGCAAAATAACAAAAAACAACAAATACATCAAGGCAACAGACTACAAATTTGGCAATAAAGAATCAGTTTTTACAAAAATTCAAAACGAATTTGAAATAGCAAAATGTCTACAATGGTAAAAGCATACATAGCTACAGCCAAATGTATAGCACACACCTCTCCGTCGCTAGGAAGCCAGAAAAGAAATCTGGAAGCAATCGTTGTATATAAAATATAAGTATGAATACATGTATGTATATTCAATCCTATGCGAATAATGCTCAGAAAAGAAGAAACGTCAGTTTTTAGTTTAAGTTTACGTTTTTTCCCTTCTTATTATGGCGGGAAACAAACAACCCTGTCACACACCCTATTTCTTATGACAGAAAATAAAATACTCCTTTCATTCACACACTAGTTTCTTTTATACTAATGTCGTTTTTAATTGGTAATCCGGAATTGGAAGTAGAAGCAGAATTCCAATTGAACAGTTTTCTGAATTCTGAAAAATTTGAAGTATGGTGTGACTGTATTATTGGTAAAGTCTGATATGTGTTAACTACACATGTGTATTTATGTACGGAAGAATTATTGTTAAGATATTTTCAATATTATTAACCATTATTTATATTTCAATTTTAATTTCAAGCCATTACTTCACAGTCCGCATAATTTGTTAATTCAAAAAATATGACATTTATCAAGTGTGACATTTAAAATATTTAAATGTGTGAGTGATTCTGTTTTTGCTTCTGATTTCAAATCCAGAAGAGAAATCTCTTCTTTTTCAGAATCAGAATTGTAACTTTTGCCCAATTGAACGCTTTCAAAATACTTTTTTCTGCTTCCAGGTTGCCAATTGAAAACGACTTCTCGTTTTCTTAAAGTGAGAAATTTCAGTACAACTAGCGCCCCCAGTGGCTTCCATTCCCTAATAAAATTTTTCGATGAGGTTACTATTCAATTCTATTATATGCAAAGGTTATGAATGGTTCGCCATTTAACTTTTTTTTTTCAACTAGTGCTTATTTCGTGAATGGTAACACTTAGCTCATGTGTGATTTGACAGATAATTAGTTTTATCCTTCCGCTGAACGAATATGGTTGTGCAATATGCGTTTTCGCTTCGCTAATTGGGCCTACGATAGACTTAGAGAATATGCCAATTTTGCCAAAAAAAAATCATCTTTTTAGATGAAGCTCATTTTGATTTTGGCGGGTATGTAAACCAGCAAAATTGTCGCATTTGGTGGCACAGAAAACCCGCACGCATACATTGAAAAGTCGATACACCCAAAACGAGTCACTGTTTGGTGCGGAATTTGAAGGTATTTCAGAGGTATTATTGGGCAATTTTTGTTCGAAAATGAGCAAGGAGTGGCCGTTACAGTTGAACGGGCCATATTGAACAATTTTTTGTTTACAAAAATTGAAGAGGAGGATATTGGCAACATTTGGTTTCAACAGGATGGAGCTACGTGCCACACAGCAGAAGCTACACTCGATGTTTTGCGCCCTGTAGGTAATAGAGTCAGAGAGAAAGAAAATGTGCACGCCCCTCTCTCTTTCTTGTCCCTACAGTTACATACAAAACGCAACTCCCTCTCTCCATCTTTACTTACATGCAACTCCATATCACTCTCTTTCAACTTCCGTTCGCATCACACTTTTCGTAACGCTCTCGTAATGCATTCGCCAGTTTACTCCCCAAGCCAAGCGTGAAGAAGTTTTACTTCAAAAAGTATCACAGAGGAAAATCTATTCTTTCTAGCTGTCACTATAAAATCAGATGATTATAACATGTCAAACGAAAAGAAATAACTTGAATGTTGAATGAAATTTACAAAAATACAAGAAAATGGAATCGAAAGCAACGTTTCGGAATTGCGATCAGCCCTCGGTTTAGAAGCAGTCTCTTAGATGTCAGGAATAGAAGAGGTGCTGACATGGGGCTTGCCCGCGATCACTATCTTATGGTAGCTACCCTAAGATTACGTACAGCTGCAATTCGGAGATCGAATTCGAACACCAGAACGCCCAACTTTAACACGGACGGACTAAAGGACCCTAACACTCGACAAAAACTCAGGGACCACCTTTCGCAACAAATGAGATCAATCAGCAGCACTGGACCCGAATCCATACAAAAACAACTGTAGTGCTGTCAAAAATGCTCTCATATCAGGTGCTGAAAGAATAGTCGGTCGTGTGCAAGGAAGCCGTAACACCTGGCTTTCGGAAGAAACTTGGGCAGAGATCGACGAAAGAAAACACCTTAAAGCTCGTTTGGCAGCTGCGCACAGAGAAGAAAGAAACGAATTAGAATCCACATACCGGACCTAAAAGCAGAAGAAGCCGCAAACAGGTGCGACAGCAGAACTCTCTATAGAATAACTAAAGAACTCGCTGGTGTGCAGAGTTCTAAACAACACCCGGTTAAAGATAGAGAGGGAAACCTGCTATCGGATGAGGATCAACTCAGAAGGTGGAAGGAGCATTTTGCTCTAGTCCTTAACCATGTTTTTGACAGTAACATGCAACTGGAATCTCCTGAGTTGTCCGATGCAAACAATTCCCGATTGCGCATCGCACCCCCCAGTAAGGAAGAAGTATGTACCACCATCAAAGCACTTAAGACCAACAAAGCGGTAGGACTTGACGCATTCCCGCAGAATTGCTGCAAGCAGCACCAACAACATCAAGCGATCTGCTGCAACTGCTCATAGAGAAAGCGTGGGTCTCCGAATGCTTTCCCGAAGAGAAGAGGGAATGATTGTCAAGCTCCCAAAAAAAGGAGACTTGATGAAGTGTGAAAACTGGAGGGGTATCTGCGTTTTGCCTGCAGTCGCCAAAATAGTAGCAAAGATTGTTTTAGATCGCATTAAAGAACACCTCGAAGCATCGCTCGACGCTGAACAAGCAGGCTTCCGCACTGGGTCCTCCTGTATTGATCACATTAACACCTTGAGGATCATCATCGAACAGTGCGTCGAATATCGATCACCACTTCACCTGCTGTTCATTGATTTCGAGAAGGCTTTCGACAGCGTCAACAGGGAGTTTGTCTGGAGGTAGGTTGTCTGAAGAATTTGAAGTCCAAGGCGGGGTAAGGCAGGGCTGCATACTGTCACCATTCCTGTTTTTATTGGTGATAAGTGATGTACTGCGGATGGCTGTGACAGGTAGCATAGGAATAAATTGGACTCTGACAACTTACCTTAAACATCTCGACTACGCTGACGATGTTTGCTTGCTTTCCCATAAGATCATGGATCTCCATCAAATGGCAACAAGGATGGAGAGAAGAAGAGCATTGGGGGCTGAAAATCAATACGGGAAAAACAAAGATGTTCAGCCTCGGGAGCTCGCAATCATCCGCTCTGATGAACATTGGTCAAGAAGCAGTAGAGAAAGTAGATAGCTTCCAATACCTTGAGAGTATCGTCTGCCATGAAGGAGGAACCGAATTAGACATCGCCAGCCGCATCGGAAAAGCAAAGGCTGCGTTCGGGATGTTGTCCAATGTTTGGAGGAACAAATCTCTCAGCTTGAACACAAAGCTACGACTGTTCAACTCTAACGTCGAATAAGTTCTGCTATATGGATGCAGCACCTGGAAAATAACAACCACAATAACCAGGAAACTGCAAACCTTCGTTAATAGGTGTCTTCGAAACATCGTAAGGGTTTTCTGGCCTAATCGTATCTCCAACTATGACCTACATAGACGAACAGGTCAGGAACCCATAGATACCATTATACGAAGGCGCAAGTGGCAGTGGATTGGACACACGCTTCGAAAAGGTAATGACTGCATTGCTGTCCAGGCAATGCAGTGGAATCCACTCACACAAGAAGGAAGAAGAGTAGGTAGACCGAGAAGCACGTGGAGAAGAACAGTTGAGGAGGAATCTGCGAGACTGGGAAAGAGCTGGAGGGGGCTTAAATAGATCGCTGGAAACCGCACACGATGGCGCGTATGAGTAGTTGAGGCCCTATGTCCCGCTAGGGAACACCAACGGACTTCGTTGGTCTGAGGACCTAAGTAATTAAGTAAGTAAAGATACCAGGGCGGTTTGATAAGTCCGTGACTTTTTGAATAAAATATTTTTTTTTGCGACAAATAAACATTTTATTTTTCTACATAATCACCTTTTAGCTCGATACATTTAGTCCAGCGTTTTTTCTAATTTTTGTATTCCCTCCAAATAATAGGTTTTTGTTTTTTGAGGGATTCCCTTTGTTTAAAAGATATAGTTCAAAGGTAAGTTATTGCAATGTAGAATAACTATACATTTTTTTCTTAAAAACGTTTTATTTTTGTAGATCAGAAAATGTCTTTTGAAGAAATGTTGATTGACTTGGTGAGGGAGCAGGAATTCCTGTACAACACCCGGTCTAAAACATATAAAAACGTTTTAAAAAGAAATGCTGCTTGGGAAGAGATTGGCCAAACCTTAAACAAACCAGGTAATAAAAAGTTAAAATAATGCCCTTCGTTTATTTCTGCAGTTGGCGAATGCAAGCAGCGGTGGAAGAGCCTTCGAGACCGGTTCGTTAGGGAGAAGCGCTCGATGGAGCAACCGTCTGGGAGTGGAGCTGCAGTGGGAGATAGTTGGGAATTCTACGATGTCCTGAAGTTCCTGATCCCATCACTAACTCCTCGAAGGTACAAACACAATAATAAAATTAATTGGTAGTTTCTAGTGTAAGACAATGTTTTTATGTGTTGTTGCAGGTAATAGGGAACTACCAACAAACCGCTGCAGTTGAGGGATCCGATGATTTTCCGTCGTCGCCAATCAGCGGTGACGATTTCAATTTTGGGATTGACGACGGCAACGATATGGTTACTCCAAAGAGAGCAAGGTCTTCAAAGCGAATGACGGAAGAGGACTTCAAAAGCTTTCTTGGAGGGTTGAATGCGACGGTGGCATCTCATTTGAGTTCAGCACCTCCTGCGCACGATGTGGACGAGGAGCTTATGCTGAACATGGCTAAACGGATGAAACCGCTGAGTGAATCAGTACGTATTTGTCTGCACGCAAAAATATTGGCAGCAGTGATTTAGGAGCTTTTAAAACTGCTCGAATGATTAGTTATTTATTTTTTTGTTTTTTTGTTTATTATTATTACTTGCCATGAATGTTATATTTTTGGTTTCTTTTTTTCATTATTGAATTAGCTTTTTGTTAATTTACCATGTGATTGAATTACTTACTTTTTGTTATTTTTATGCACATAAGTTCCTAAATCAGAGACTGAATAAAATATATATTTAGCAAGGAAAAATCTTGTTTTTTATTATTCTTATATAAATTCTTATTAACGCCAAATTCTTATACATTTTTCAGCCTGGAAATAATTGTTTTTAAATTTGGTTTGTATTAAGATATTCCTTTAATTTATCTCGCATTGCAAACGCAACTTGAGATGAGTTGTGATCCAATTGACCTTCATGTCGTAAGTGGTCCTACTTCCCTTCTCCAGAGACCTATGATAAGGACGTCGTTTTCATCGTAACGATCGACAAAGTCTGGAGTTATGTAGGCTGAATCGTTTAGCTTAACAAAATTATGCAGCACTACACTGGCCTTCACGATTTTGTCTGCATTTGTAGGCAACATATTAAGTGTTGTACTTAAAATACTCCACTTTGCGACTAGTATTCCAAAGGCATTCTCAATAACTCTCCGAGCTTGAGAAAGTCTTTTATTAAAATAATATTTCTCATAGGTGAGTAGTTTTCCAGGGTAAGGCCGCATCAAATATGGTTTCAAGGGAAACGCTGAATCACCTACCATGTAATGGTTGTAGGTATAATTCAAATTCGGAAGTCGACTGGGAGGAGGGAAGTTTATGCCACCTGTTAGAACCTTTCTACCAAAAGATGACTCTGCAAACACTCCACCATCACTTTGACTTCCGTACGCACGGATGTCAACTGCGACAAAAGTATAATTGGCGTCGCAAGTGGCCAGAAGAACTATCGAATGGTGTCCCTTATAATTGTAGTATTCCGAACCAGCTCCTGGCAGGCACTGAATATTGATGTGTTTGCCATCAATAGCGCCAACACAACTGGGTAAATTCCATAAAGTTTTGAAGTCATGAGAAATGCGCTTCCAATCACTTTCTGTTGGTGGTGATAAATAGAAGGGCATAAGGCAAGTCCAAAGAATATCGGCTGTTTCGTAAATGATGTTTGCAACAGTTGAATATCCCATACGAAACATCCACGCGAGGACTTGCTTTGGTACTCCTTGTGACAAATACCTTGAAGAATTTTGTAAGCAAAGAAATTAACATTTTCACTTGAACAACTTACAACAGAGTTAAGAAAAGTCGTGCAGTTGGTTCGATCGGTTTTCTCCAACTAGTCTTCTCAAGATGTGGTTCAATAAGAGCGCGGAGTATCTCAAATGCTTTAGGAGACATCCTTGTAATTTTGAAGAAGTGCTCTGGGTCTTTATCCTTCATTTGGTTGAAGTTCAGAACATAGAATCTTTCTTCATCTCTCCGTTTGATGATTGAGCTCCCGGACCCACCAACGTCTCTCAGTCTGCGCTTCTTGTTGCCTCATGAACTGAAAATACCCACGATAGGCTGTGTAAGCCACTTCCGCGATAAATTTAATTTTTTCGATTTCAAAATTCATATTCTTTACTGAACGAAAAATCAAAACAAACTTTTGAGAAAAAAAACAGCTGCTAATGACAAAAGTGTCATTTTACAAAGGCCATATTAGAAATGTCATTCAAAGCAACCTTGAAGCGAGCCCATCGTAACGCAGACGAAGCCGAAGCTAAAGAGTGTTTGTGATTCAGCCATTATACGTGAAATTTCAGAAATGGAATCAAATTTCAATATTGACGTGAATTACATTAAAATTTATATGCATTTGACGTTTATTTTTGTGAATTGGAATAAAGTTTTAATACCTACTGTCATGTGAAATAAACTATTGAAGGTTTTTTTAAAAAACAATTTAAAAAAAGTGAAAATTTTGATTGGTCGCAAATATCTTATTATAATAAAATACAGATTTGGTATACATTTAAGAAAAATCAAATTGTCCTTTTTTTCGGAAAAACAAAATTGACATTTTTATTAAAAAGAAACTGCATGTACTACTTAAATTACGTAGTAAACTTAATTAAATGTAGATAAAGTAGTAAATGTATTTAGTAATCGGGAAATTCTTTTAAATTCTCATGTGTTTACAAGAACCTTTTTTGGTGCAGCTGTGCGAATTATGATTCAAATCAAAATATTTTATCTGTAGACTACTAAATAATAATATTTTTATTTATTTATTATTGTTTTTTTTTGTTAAGAAATTTAATGTTTTTTGGTTAAGAAACGCAGTTCGTGTAACAAATAAAACAAATCAAGCGTGTAGTTTGCCCAATAAAATACATGTAGTAAATTGAGTAGATTACCTGAAGTAATTGGCAAATTCTTAAACGCAAAACTTGCGCAAATTTGGCCAAGCAAAATGTTTCAAAAAGCACACGTAAACATCACTGTTAAGATTGTCCCTAAACCTAGAGCACTTCTTTTCATGCGCAAATGTAGTGTTATGTTGCAAATGTTAAAAATATCTTGCGCAGTTTACTTGCATTGGTTTTTTTTTTCATCGAGTAAATTACAGTTAATTTTACTGTTTCAATTTTTGTTGTTAGCGTTAAGTTATATCAAATAGTTATTTGAAGTATACATAATATGAAATTTGGCACAGATATAGATTATAGTCTTTAAAAGCACGTAGGCTAATTTTTAGACCGGTAAAATGTATTTTTTAGGATTAAATATTGACCATGTTTAACATAAAAATTGAAGAAATCTGAGTTTATTGTTTTACATTCAGCACAACGATACAGATGTTTTAAATAACTTCGGCTGTCCTGCCGATGAATCCACTTTTTATTAAACTTATGAAATTCACCGAGCCATCTACAAAAAAAAAAATGTATGGGAAATCAAATAGGCAGCGACAATATTTTTAAATAGCTTGAGTTTCTGCATTAAATTGGGACAAGACGAAGTTTGCCGGGCCCTCTAGTAGTTCATAAATTTAAACGTAATAGAGA
This sequence comes from Scaeva pyrastri, assembly GCA_905146935.1. NCBI lineage: Eukaryota > Metazoa > Arthropoda > Insecta > Diptera > Syrphidae > Scaeva > Scaeva pyrastri. The sequence continues at coordinate 6,164,722 of LR989930.1, forward strand.
CCAGGGGTACACAGGATGCATATTACATAACAAAATTAATTTTACCAGCAGGAACTCACTCCTATTTCATTGCTTTGATCTTTGTGAAAATTGGTTTTGCTACATTTCATACAGTTGGCTTACTTGTTGATCAACGTTTTTCTATTTATTAAATTTTAATTATTCCGAAAAATTTCCAAAACCTGGCCGAATACAACGGAAGAGCTGTATAAAATTATGAAAAGTTCAAATCCGAAGGGATTAGGCGGCCAAATCTCATTTTTAAGGGAAGAAATTCAAAAATGGGTTCGAATTAGCAATGCTTTCAAAACCAAATCGAAATTAAAAACACGAAAATAAAAAATTATTAAAAAAAAGTTTCGAGAGCTTTTGGGCTTAATCGTTAACAAGCAACAAGCCAAAGCCGGGGTTCGAAATTCGAATGACAAAAATAGGCGGGAGATTTTTTGAAAATACCGAAACTTTAGCTAATATTACTAACATAAACGACGAATTGATAATAAATGCATATTATAATTTTAGTGCTTGTGGATTATGGACATGAGTTTGATGTCAAACAATTTCGACAATTTGCTCAACAAACTGCAACAAATATTTCGTTGCTACTATTATGCCCTCTACAATACACATGTAGGTACCTATGCATACATGGAGATGAAAATATTTCAAAAGCTTTATTGACTATAGGCTGGAACAAAGATTTTAAAGAGTAAGAAAGCTTAAGAAGCACGGAACAAAGAATTTAAAAATACAAAGAACACCACTCACTAACAAATAGTCGAAATACAACTGCAGACATTTTTATTTTTTTCTATAATCATGGAACCCCATTTTAACTAGTCTTCAAAAAACTCGAAGAAAAAAATCAACATCTGACCTAAGCAAAAATCAGCTAACTCAAGTTCTAAAGCCAAATATTTTCAAATCAAACTGAAATTGATATAATAAATGAGTGATGATGAAGAACAAGAATACATTTCTATTTGCTATTATTTATGTGAATTTTAAATGTTATTTGGGTTACACAAAATATGTTTCCAATTGTTTATATAAACAAATTTGGTAAGTAATAAATGTTTCCTCAATGCTTTTCAAACTAAGAATCTTGTTACAGCCAGTGTTCGCACAATTTTTTTCAATTTTTGTAAAAGTGAGCGTTTTTTGTGGACGTGTTCTAAATTTATCTTTTTAACTGTGACAAATATCATACTATAGGCAATCGTGAAAAGTTTCTAATCTGTAGATTTGATAGTTTATTTAATGCCAAGTTTAGTATGGTACTTTGCCCAACGTGGATATTCAAAACCAGCTGCAGAGAAAATGAGAGCGTTTAGAGTAAACCCCGGAAAAAGAAAGAAATTCTGATGGAGAATTATCGAAAAAAAGTTTCACTTCTTACCTGTGTACTCTGGTACACACACATGTGTGCTCTGGTACACACACAATTTGTTTTGATTTTGGTCCTTTTGCATCTTTTGAAGTTTTAACATATTCAACAAAATTTTGGAGTTGATATCTCTTTTCGTTCTGGAACCTTCAAGCGTCGAGATTTGTCAAAAATTTCAATTTGATAAAAATATATTATTACTAGAGGGCCCGGCAAACTTCGTCTTTCCCCAATTTAATGCAGAAACTCAAGCCATGGAAAAATATTGTTGTTGCTTATTTGATTTCCCATATAATTTTTTTTCTAGATTGCCCGGTGAATTTCGTATAAATTTAATTAAAAGTGGATTTATCAGCAGGACAACCGAAGTTTTTGAAAACATCTGTTTCGTTGTGCTGAAGGTAAAACAATAACCGCAGATTTCTTCAATTTTTATGTAAAACTTGTTCAATGTTTAATCCTAAAAAATTAGAATACTTGTTTTTTAAGACTATAATCTATCTCTGTGCCAAATTTCATGTTATATATGTATATTTCAAATATACAACTATTTGATAATATTTAATGCTAACACCAAAAATTGAAAATGTAAAATTCACTGTATTTCGGTTTACTACAAACGACATCTGTGCACTGGATTGAGTAAGTTAAGAATTCAATAAATGGCGCTGTGTCAAACGTCTAAACGTTCCATATAAGCTACAACTTGATAGCATAACCACCACATGTTGCTGAGGCTAAAGTACAGGTTAAATTTAGTTTGTAGTAAACCGAAATACAGTGAATTTTACATATTCAATTTTTGGTGCATTACCAAATAGTTATATATTTGAAATACACATAATATAACATGAAATTTGGCACAGAGATAGATTATAGTCTTAAAAAGCACGTATGCTAATTTTTGAAGATTAAACATTGAACAAGTTTTACATAAAAATTGAAGCAATCTGCGGTTATTGTTTTACACACACAGCACAACGAAACATATGTTTTCAAAAACTTCGGTTGTCCTGCCGATAAATCCACTTTTAAATAAACTTATACGAAATTCACCGGGCAATCTAGAAAAAAAATTATCTGGGAAATCAAATAAGCAACAACAATATTTTTAAATAGCTTGAAGTTCTGCATTAAATTAGGGCAAAACGAAGTTTGCCGGGCCCTCTAGTTTATATATAAAAAGAAGATAAGACGATAAGATAAGATTATAAATAGTTGAGGCAGGATTTTTTTAAACACTTTAGAAGGAAACTGAATACGAATCTTAATTATATTTACATACATATATATGTATGTATATGCATATGCATTTTATAAAAAATATATGATTTTTTGAGATTTGTATACATATATTAAAAAAAATAAATAATTCCTTACCGCTGTTCGAATTTCCACCATTAAGCGAAAGAGTCGGTGACACAGATGAAAGAACATATTTATTGGAATTCATTGTTGATGTATTATTTGCTGAACAAGGATTATCTGGCATGTTAGATATTTTGTCATCATGATTCGGTGTCTCACCGTTGATTGGGGAACCAGTGGAATGCTGTCGGGCTACAAGTTCTGCCACCATTATTCGTTGTTTAAATTCATCTTTAAAAAATAGAAAAAAATAATCAAATAATTTTTTAAATAGAGGCATACAAATTAAAAATATGTTTTTTAATTTTTCAAGCAATTGGTAGTTATTTAATTTATAACACCTTATACTTATAATATAATAGCGATAACTTCCCATTGCACTTTAAAGTCTAGGCAATTTTTTAGAAAATTAACCCTCCCACCTTAACGAAGGGAGATTGATCACCAACCTCTCTCACTATTTTTTTCTTGTCTTAACCCAACCTGTACTTGATGCTTTTTAATATTAAAAATTCTTGAAAATTAAATAAAGGTTTTTTTTTAATGAGGTTTTTAATCTGACAATACATTTTACGGAGTTGATTTTTTCGACAGCTGATAGTGGTTTGATCAGTGTGGTTTGCCATTTCATAATGAATAGACTAACTGGAACAGAACATCGAAGAAGACTCAAATGTGTCTATCTGCCATAGCACGAGTTAAATAAAAAGAATTGTTTTTTGTTTATTATAATACCAAACTTTATTTTAGTCAGAACTCTCAAACACGACTGCCCGAACATTTCAATCTCTTGCCATCGTAAACTTATACTTACTAAGGTCACTGCATTCAATTTCCCGTGGCCTTCGAATATTCAGAAGTTCCCATGGGAAAGTGATGCATTGACACTCTATTGGTTGTGAAGCAACACAAATGTGCCGTCGTCAAGTTTGCCGACTTGCATTTGTGTAACTCGCGCAACAATTGGAGCTGTGCCCATCCACTTTATGGAAGATGTTTTTTTGAGGATCAAGAGCGTCGCACGTTCGTTGAATGGGCCCAAAACGAGATGGCCATCGATCCCGATTTTGGTGAGCGCAATATCTCGCGTCGTGGCGAGGGATTATTATTTGTGGGCTTATTTTGTATATTTGTATTTTGTAGATCTGTAAAATAATAAAGTGATGCAACCGGAACACATAAAGTGTAGGCACCTTATTTGTTGACATAAGAGTTTCTAACAGAATAAGCCAGTTTATCGTTAGAATAAGTAATACAAAGTACACCGGGCCACAGAAACTATGAAAAAATTGCGTAGAAAATCGAAAAAGTAACAAGTATATTTTTGTATAGCTTGAATTTCTGTATTAAATTGGGGCAAGACGAAGTTCGCCGAGCCTTCTAGTTTAACATAATTAAACAAAAAGAAAACAAACAAATAAATGTGATAACTGAATTTTTTGTAAAGAAAATGAGCTTGCTCATTATTTTCTACATTTTGTAAATTATTTTGACAGTTTTTCTGTTTTATGAAGCCAACGTACGCAAAAAAACGTAAAAAGTAAAGTTTTTATCAGTTCTTTGAAATAGTCTGAAATTCCCCAGTGCACGCTATGTTCAAGAAAATGAACAGACCTAGTAATTTGAAGTTTGTCTTCTATCTTTTTCTAAAATTAAATTATTCTGGTTACCGGTTGTTCATCAAAATAAAGGTTCGTATTAAAGAAAATTAAATAAATTTTTTCTTATATAAATGTTCAAGAACGCCTAATTGAAGTATTGATGCTATCAAAAAACACGAATGTTTATATAACAAAGCTATTTCCAGTTAAGGTAACAACATTTAAAAGGCGAAAGCATGGGAAGATGTGGCTGGTACTGTTGGCGAAGGTGGCAGGTTCATAAGAAAAATATGTACATACTGCATTATGTATACTTAATAATAATAATTTAATAATACATTTTTTCGCATTTTGGAATCGAACCCATTGAATTTTTAGCCACTTAACTTTCGATGTCTTATCCGCGGAAAATTTGCTGTTTGTAACCAATTTCTCGATTTGTGATATGCTTTTAATATCATCTGCTGTCATCTTTACAAGTTTGAATGGTGTTTCTTTTTTTTTTTTTGCAGATATGATTACATGATCCCAATCATCGGGCGTAAAAATGTCGTTGTAGTATTTCTTTTCCTTTTCAATGAGACTAAAATCTTGATCACATGGTAGGAATGAGTGGCCAGATACTAAAAATGTGTGTTCTATCTGTTTCACTTTGAAGGAACTATTATTGACCATGTATGTGCAAATGGTGCTCATTCTTATGTTACGATTGGTCACTATACAAATACATTATTAAATTTTTGCACTTGACCTTGGCCTTTACATACATAATACAAGAGCCAATTTCCTGTGGGCCACGAGAAGTTATTCCCTCATTCCAGGTATACATGAATGAGTTGTCTGTAATCAGGTCATGAATACCAAGGCAATAAGTCCATAGCTGTCTTTTGTAGTAAGCTATCCCTGTAGAAATTACTGGTGTCGGCAAAGTTTTCATCAAATCAAATGCTATTACTGCATATTCATCCTCGTTAAGCTTCGAATCCAATTGCATCCCACTTCCAGCCGATTCAGCTTTTCGGTGATGTAAATCTCTTTCGATGGTAATTCGTTGCTTTTCAGAAGGATCTGCAGCTTCAATTTTTACTTTGAAAGAAGCAAATTAAAGCTTTGTGAAAAGATTTTAGTGAAAACAAAATTTGAAACAACTTTATCCATTTCCACAGTTTCACGATATAGCTCTTATTTAAATTGGGTGCAAGAAATTCTCTTTGAATGTTTTTGTTTTGTGAGTTGTGTAGTCAAAATCATTACTCCGATCCAGAATTTTCAAAGTCTTGTGCACTTAATGAGTCAGTCTCAGACATGTTTATTCACATACATTTTTTTTTTTGTTGCAAAAACATACATTTAAAATTTAAAAAAATGATAATGTATTTCAATAGATTTTACGAACTTACCTTGAAGAAAGTAATGGATTAATTTTTGTATTAAAGAGTACTCTTAAAAGATCTAAAGTCTAGGCTATAGCTTTTGTATTACGTGCAGCAAGCAAAACAAGCATGAAGTTAATTCGAATTTTCTCATAAAGATATTTTTAAATTAACAAACCTTTCTCAGCCTACTAGTTCATTTTGGTTCGAAATTGTATTTTTGCCTTACAGTGAAAATTTGAATAAATACTGGCTAACTAGATTTAATTTGAATCTACTCTTTTGATAGAAGGTAAAGAATATTTTCAAATTCTACAATTCCATTTTGGCCTAAGCGGCTTAGACCATTTTGGCATCGTTATTTTTTTTTACATTCGCATAGAGAAAAATCAGATGATATATAAATGATGATATGATAAAGAGGTTGAAAATAGGGGATGAATGTTTTTTGTGATGCCATCGGCAAAAAAGGTTAGGTTAGGTTATTAAATATTTTTTCATTAATTTTTGTTTTCAGATTAGCTTAAAATTAGATTTTTGTTTAGAATAATACGTAAAATAATACTGGTTTCCTCAATTCCGTAGTTAGTTTGAGAACGTTTTGATAACCTTGTTATTTCTAAAAAAATCGCCAAACTACATTACTGGTACTTTTGTTTACAAGTTGTATTATTAATTTTGTATTTATTGTTTTTTTTTTTGAGTTGCTAGAGTTTTCATTTGGGTGACGGTGATGATTAAAATAAAAAACAAAAGAAATGAAATGTGCGGTCAAAAAGAATTATTTCTCAAAAGAGAATACTTTACCTTCGTGAAAATAATATTCGTTACTATTTTTTCATTAAATTAAGTAAAAATATACTTATAGAGAATTTTATATTAACCAAATCCTACTAATATTATATCTAAATGTGAATGTTTGCATGTATAGATGATTGTTGCTAAATGACACCAGATCGTCTGAAAGGATTTAGATGAAATTTGCCACATAGGTAGATTTTAGTCTGAAAAGGCACATAGGCTTGAACAGATATTTTATGAAATTTCAATTGGAAAACAATATCCAAGGCAACAGCAGAAGTAAACAAAATTAAATTTAAATTTTTGACGAAAAACACTCAGAAAAGTTTAAAATAAAGATAAACAATAATATCCAGAGTTAAAAATACAAACTTTTTATAGGATTTCGATAACGTTTGTTCCCTTGTGTTGATAAAGTAAGAATTTAGTTTTCAACTATGCATTGGCTGTTGTGTTTTTAACCGAATTTAAATGCGACAGTGAGTTTGTTTGTTCAAGAAAAGTACGCATACGCCCGAGTGTACCATATTGTTGTATTGTTGTTTTTAGAGAACGTGTTGTTTGTGAATAGACAATTTGAATTGATCGAATTGTAAGAAGCAACATGTGACTTGTGACTCAACTCAATAACTATTAATATGATGTGCTTTTCTATCATTAACTATCTACATATATCGTGCGAAACCGGGACGACCCGCTAGTATATAGTATATAAAAGACATTAATATTTCTTTGATAAATTAAAACATTTTTTTGTCGTCAATTTGTTTTGTTTTATTATATTTCTTAATATCAAACAGCCCGCATAACTTTTTCACTACTTACCCAGCTCACTCTCTTTCTAACAATTTTTAAAATATTAAGAAACAACAAATACATAAATGCAAAATATTAGAAATTTGTTGTTAAAGTATCCTAATAATGAAATTCGGAAACGTAAAATACATAAATAATAATACGAACAAAATCTACAAGGCTGGGTGCCTTTTTTTTCGCTTTTTTCTCAGTAACACTAGTATTTTTCGTTCAATATTGTTAGTGTCTTGTTAGTTCTTTTAATCTACATACATATATATGTATTTATAAATACCATTAGGGAAAGAATACGATAATTCAGGCGACAAGATTTTATAACGGATTGATATAGAACAGTTTATATCAAGCATCTTGTTGTGACAACAACAGCAATACGAAACGACTCAATATGACACTGCACATGTCGCGACGACGACAACATCATCGCCACCCATAGCAAGACAAATAGAAAACGTGCAGTGTGAAACGATACACTTTGACTAATAATGTATCAAATTATTTTAAATTATTTTTATAAAATTTTGTATATTGTATTAAAATAAGCTAAGTAGACATTAATATTGTATAAAAGTAGAACATTTATAAAAATAAACTTACTTGCTGCCACTACAGCAAACCAACAGTTCGTATTTTCTTGACTTCCCCCACCAGAGGTAAGGGGTCCATTATTTACGAATTGTCGAATAAACACATCTGTTACTATGAGATAAGGGGGTATAGCTAAACCCGTATAGGCGGGAGATGCTAATAAAAGATTTTTTTTCAAACAACGGTAATACTTACAATTAAGCTATACATATTTTTAAAGCTAAAGCTGTTGTATTAGCTTGTTGTTAAATCAAGTGAAATAAATTCAGTTAAGTTTCGAATGGTAACCTATCTTTCTACTAACCCCGCATACGGATACTTGATTTCGTTGACCGATGGGAACCGAGCTTTTATTAGTAGTTGATAAATTTCAAGAATATAACTTATTTTTATTTTAAAAACCAAGTTAGTTTCAACAAAATTGTTATTAATAGTAGAAGTAATTAATATCACTAATCTACCAATTTTTCCCCACTGTGCGCCGCCGTTGCCTTTGTCGAGTTTGAAACGAAAGATTTATTGTGAAAGTTTGTATCTATAAGTCTTCAAGTACTCCACCTCGTACCTTTCCAACACCCATTTTTTTAAGTTCTGCCAAATTTGCTTAGTCTGCTATTACACGATGAATCTAGATGCATGCGACATCTTTGAATTCTTCTTTGTTATCCTATCCTGTTTCTCAAGTGCTATTACACTATGAAACCAGATTCATGAATCTATTTTGACAGTTCTCTTTTATTTATATTTCGTTGTTTGACTTGTAGGTTTGCTTATGAGACTTTTCAAATTCAAATGATTTCAGTTTTCTTTGAAATCAATTAAAAAAATATTTAAATTTGATTTGTTTTTATTTATTGATGAAGAATATGAATTTTGGAATACAAATTAGTATAAAAAACATTTATTTATAATGTTAAGATGCATCGAAGTTTCCTTCTCGAAGAACGAAACCATATGAAAGAGAACAGTAAAAAAGCGGACAAGAGCAAAGACAAACGTCAAATTGTCGCACGGAAAATTTTACCCGTGCGACACAGGTCGATTTTCTTGCGTCTCATGTTTTTGAATTTTGTCTCTCTTTTGCACTTATGTTGTTCGAAATGTCGCATGCATCTAGATTCATCGTGTAATAGCAGACTTACTTCCGAGTGAAATGTTGATGCGCGTTAAATCCATTTCAGCTTTAGCTTTTTGTATTTCTCGAATAGTTTCGTTGAGTTGAGAAGTACATAATTACTATTAAAACTATTTATAAGGAACATTTTCCAACGCTTGTATACTAGATCCCGTTTCTTATGAGGGAAAGAATTTCTTTTGTAATCCAAGGCTTGTTTGTTTCAGAACTGTTTTTTTCTGTTAAAGAATTATATCTTCCAAAATTAAATATAGAATGTCAATTTGCGGTTTTTTATCAAAAAGTATTCCAATTCCGTTGCAAGCCTAGTTCAAGGCTTGGGAAAGCTTTATAAGCCCATAATTACAGCACCAGGCTTAATGCTTAGAATTGAAAGGAATATAAGAAAACCAAAAATGGGCCAAATCCAACACCCATCACTTTTTTCGTTTCCGCTTCACTTGAAATGCCCCATATGTTAATTTCCGAGTTTAAGTGTTAAGATTTTTTCGCAGCAATATCTTTTCAATTGATTTGTTTTTGCTTTTTGGTAAGAAATTTAGAAACGTAGAGTAGTTGGTGGTTAATCTTGAGGGTGATTCCGTGAAACGATTATCATGAGACCAAAGCGTTTCTACGATAGTCTCAAAGTGATATCGTCAAAATGAAAGCGTTGTTCATATGTAAATACATTGTTGTTATTGGGATAAAAAGCAATCAGCTGTTGCCGAATTCAATGAGCTGTGCTCTAATGTTTTAAACAAAACATACTGATCTGTCAATTGTAACATACTTGTTAGAGGAGCTACTATGTATTTATTAAAACCAAAGTTCCTGCGCCGCAATTCTCATCTATTGAGCAACCTAAAAATACAACGTACAACGTAGCAAATTTAAAGAGTAAACTTATTTTTAGTAATTTTATTTTTTATATAAATAAATTTGATATTTTGAATGATTAAAGATGTAATTTTTCAATTTATTTTAGTGATTTTTCCTGTATTAGGATGATTCTATTAAGTTTCATAGTGCTGGTCACGATACTGTTGGGTGTTTATTCGGTTTACAAAAATAAAGCCTAAAAGAAAAATGTTCATTTAGATTTCCTGAACTGTCTGGTTGCTAAGTTTGGTGATGAGTATTTTCACTTCATACCTCGATATCTGAACGGTTCCAATAAAACTGCCGAATTTAATAATTTTTTTTTTTTTTTAATGTTGAGTCATTTTGTACACTGGGCGACTTATATGCTAGTACGTATGCGTGCCGGCCGCGCCGAAATTCTTGATAGGTGTTTATTGAGTGGTGCTCCCAGTGTTTCCGAGAGACGAGCTTCTAAATATAAAACTATAGATGCTATAGGAAAAAAAAAATTCTAGATCTTTTTGAAAATTTAGGTGCGGTGATCATCAATGGTAGAATGTTTGATAATTTTAATGGTGAGTTTACACTCTGGGGTGCCCCAGGTAGTTCAGTTATGGATTATTATGCATATTCGTTTGATTTTTTGCCATTGATCGAAAATGTCTCAAGCAAAGTATTTTCTGATGATATGCCTCTCAAATTTCGCCTTTCTTTCCCCTCTAGTCATAATCAGAACATTACTCAAACGGTGCTCCCTCAAAAACGGTACTGGTCCGAAAATAATCGTTTCAAATACGTCGTTACTCTTAGTCGCCTATCTAATTTCCAATATATATTTTCAAATATAACAATGAAAGACTAAATCAATGCTCTCATTAACAAGATCAACACTGCTGCTGTTAAGGGTGGGAATGGTAAAGTTTTAGTTCCAAAAAACGAACGGTTCGATCATGAATGTGCCCGTGCTCGGAATAACATGTTCAAGCAGTTCAACCCTTTCCGGAAATATAAAATTGGATTTTATAAAACCCTTTACATAGAAAAGAGAGTAAAGCATTTTGGTATTTGTAAAAGTAAAAAAGTCAACTTTGCATATAAAAGCATTAAAAATAAAATCAGGAATGCTAGTGATTGGTGGAAATCAGAGTTGTAAGGTACTTAAGTATCTTTGGACTGCAGTACTTCCCAAGTACCAAGTACCGGGTACTGGTACTGGTACTTGAAAAAATCAAGTAAATGGGTACTTGGTACTTGAAAATCACAAGTACAAGTACTTTTTCAAGTACTTTTTGTAAGTACCTTTATTGGGTACTTGAATACTTGCAAGTACATTTTCAAGTACTTTTACTGGGTACTGTGATACTGGTAAGTACATTTTTAAATACTTTTCAAATACAATTACTGGGCAATGTAAGACTGACAAGTACAATAATTCCTAGTCCGTTTCAATTTTCATTCAAGTTATTTGGGAATTATGGGTTGTGACCTGGAATACACTTATGTATGTACGTACATTACATTAAATGTAATTAAAAAAAACTAACTAAGATAACTTTCCATATGGTCCCAAAATTATCTAATTTCTTTAAAATATTTCCAATGGACTTATACTTGAAAAGTACTTGAAAAATACTTGAAAATGTACTTGCAAGTATTCAAGTACCCAGTAAAGGTACTTAAAAAGAAGTACTTGAAAAAGTACTTGTACTTGTGATTTTCAAGTACCAAGTACCAGGTACTTGATTTTTTCAAGTACCAGTACCAGTATCCGGTACTGGTACTTGTACTGGTACTGGTACTTGAAAATTTACAACTCTGGTGGAAATAAGCCTAAGTAAGTTGTAAAATAACCTAAACCATCATAGTTTGTAATGAGTAATGAGACTAAAAACAATAAACTTGCCAGAAGCTTGTCGTTCTACATACATATCTTCATTATTAAGATTTGCTGAAACTGTTGGGACTTTGGGTTGCGGAGGGTACTAATGGTTGACAGGCAATGAATCAATACACAATTACACTACAATGTTATATACCACTTTATAGCTAAACTTTAAAACTACCCAAAACGTGTTTCTTTACCTTTTTCTGGCACAAAATTTCCAGAGCTTTTCACTTTTTTTCGTTTCCCCTCCAGCAAGAATTTACCCGAACATTTTAGCTCGTGCACTTTCTTGCTTGTCAAAATTAAATCAGCTGATCGAGGAATTTAAAGTTTGTGATTTGTGGATTATGAATAGATTGCAAAATAAAATTATTACAAGAAAGCAAATAATACGGAAAATAAAAATATTACTATCAATATATCTCCTGCTTCTTTTAATAGAGCTCAAAATGGAAAGTAAAGTACATACATAAAATTGGATTATTAATTTAGTATACTTCTTTGTTGCAGATTCAGATTTTCGTGAAACGATTTTTAGATACGCGGAGGATACACAGAATGAAAATACCGAAATGGATTTTGTTTTAATCGAAACGGAAGTCGGGACTGAAAGCGTATGGGTGGATGCAACAGTAAAATTGATGCTCACCTTGGTCGCTGGGTTGAAACCCAAGGTTGGAAAGACATTTGCGTTGAAAACCAAGAGCAAGATGTGGACGGCGATCGAAGTAGAGCTCAGGGCACACGGATACAATTTTACTGCTGTCCAAGTGGAAAATAAATACCGAGGACTAGAGCGCAACTAAAAAAGGGTGAAGTCACACAACAACAAAAGTGGCCGTGGAAGAGACAGTTGCCCTTATGAAAAGTAAGTAAAACAATCTTATTACACTTACCTATTCGTAACTATGTATTGGAGAAATCCTAAATAATAGGCCATCTGTTTTTCCAAACACTATCCTTGGCACAGCCCGTACCGATGTTCTATTTAAAGAAATCTTATTGAACTCGGAGATCAAGTTGAAGAAGAAGATTGGCAACAAAACATTGTTTCTACCAGTCGTAAGGATTCGATTACGATATGGGTTCCATCTATGGCTCCAATAACTTTCGGGAACCCATTTTTGGATAGGAAAAATTAGTGGTATCTTCCATTCGTTTCTGATTCGGCCAAATTACTTAAAAAATAAGTTACTCTTAAAATAACGCGGCTTACTGTTGCAATACATATGTTGAAGCGATCGCCAATATCTCTAAAACTGCTAGCTTCATGTCCAGAAAACCAAAGAAAAACAAGGATATGTTTGGAAGCAGATAACCGTTTATCAAACCGAAGATGAACAAAATACTCCGATATTTCGAATCGCGTCACCAGAACTTTGAAGATCGTAGTGTTTATTCTGAAATGAGTTCGGAATTCTTCTTCGTTGTATTTAGGAACAACTTCTTCTGCATAATTCTTCACCGAGTTTCTTTGGTTTCGTTGCGGCTGGATCAGTGTAGTCAGAAGTTTTTCTTCACTCGATTGAAGTTGTAGAACCTTGATAAAATTGGAGTCCTTGTTCTCGTTCTCGTCCTCATCACTGCTATCTTCCTCATCATCCATTAATATGAACAATTGTTTGAATTTTGTTTTAAATTCTTCAAAATGGCTCATTTTAAACAGAAAGAAAATTCTTTTGCTACACAAACCTATATCTGTCTTCAAATTTGACGTTTACCCAAAACATCCCAAATGCGTTTCTTTACTTTTAAGTTCAGGCATAAAATTACAAAAACAACATCAAAAAGCTCGAGACCGAACTTTTTCCCGAGCTTTTTCCCAAACTTTACCCGAAAAGTAAAGAAACAGACCTACTACAAGAAAAGACTTTATTTCTCAAAGAGCTTTCTTACACTTAAGTATACAAAGCTGGTTTTGAATGGGTTTTTAGGTTGGAATGTTCTTTGTTTATATTTAAATCATGCCTTAGGTTACCTTAGCAGTTTTATAGACTAATTGATCAAATTAAAATTGTACAATTTATGTAATGAAATGAATTTGTTAATCATATTTTTATTGTTTAAATGAATCAAACAAAAATGTAATGTTTTTCAATTTTTCTAAAAGTATGTTTTGATAATGTTTAACTTTTTCCATTTTGAAACAAAACTGGAAATAAGTCAATCGAGGCAGACGGCAATTATTGCCATGTATATAAAATTGTAAATATCGAGAACTTTAGTTATAGAAGAATTTATAATAAAACTAATAATGATAATAATAATAACAATAATAATAATAATAATAATAATAATAATAATAATAATAATAATAATAATAATAATAATAATAATAATAATAATAATAATAATAATAATAATAATAATAATAATAATAATAATAATAATAATAATAATAATAATAATAATAATAATGATAATGATAATAAAATAATAATAATAATAATAATAATAATAATAATAATAATAATAATAATAATAATAATAATAATAATAATAATAATAATAATAATAATAATAATAATAATAATAATAATAATAATAATAATAATAATAATAATGATAATAATAATAATAATAATAATAATAATAATAATAATAATAATAATAATAATAATAATAATAATAATAATAATAATAATAATAATAATAATATATATAATATAATAATAATAATAATAATAATAATAATAATAATAATAATAATAATAATAATAATAATAATAATAATAATAATAATAATAATAATAATAATAATAATAATAATAATAATTATACACAACAATGTACACCAGATAATAGTTCTTGGCATGGAACAAGAAACTACTCTCAAATTTTCAGAATTTCTTATTGAAAAAAGAATTATGTTTCATGAACTTCATTTTGACATTTAAGTTACAGTATAAGAGTAGGTATGTGAAATATAACTAAGATCTTATACTAAAAAAGATTAACGAGAAGCAAATTATTGACGATAACAGCCGTGTTCTATTGGTAATTGAAAATACTAGCTAATAAAATTTTAGATGGAAAACAACAACACCTCAAAATTGCACAAAATAAGCTAGTATTTATCCAAAGTATTTTAGTGAAGATAGAGTTTCATCTAGTTAAATGTAGGAGGCAGTCAAGAAGTGCAAAAAATGTGCAAATGTTGGCAACATGAGGGTGTGTTCGGTAACAAATACACTTCTTTTACACTTCGCCTGCATTGAAAAGTGCAAGCGATCCACAAATTTCAAACCAAACATTTTTTGGGTTGCAATTATCAAAACAAAATTATTTCGTAAGTAACCTTACTAAAATCAATTCTTCAAAAAATTGATAAGACTTTTAGGATCAATTCATATAAGATAAAATAATTTTCTTTAGGATTAGCATATTTACCCATAATATATTATGGAAAAATTATTGAAATATGCTTAAACTCATTACAAAGCATGGTTGCGAAAGTCTTACTAATGCATACCTTTCAAAAATGCAAATGTTAAATGTCCGATTTTCATAAAAGTAAAACTTAAATATTTGTAGCGAAAATGTGAAACTATAAAAACTGACATGCAAACATATTTTCTTTGACTTTAATATGATCGCATCGCATGTAAACAAAGCATGCATCTATAAAAACACCCAAAGTATGCATTTAGTTTTTGAAGTAAAACTTCTTTAGGCACGCTTGGCTTGGGGAGTAAACTGGCGAATGCATTACGAAAAGTGTGATTCGAACGGAAGTAGAAAGAGAGTGATATGGAGTTTCATGTAAGTAAATATGGAGAGAGGGATTTACGGTTCGTATGTAACTGTAAGGACAAGATAGAGAGAGAGAGACTTACCTAGTGAGACCCAATCAACTGATATTGAATCACAAAGGTGAGTGCGATGCGTGTGAGCCTGGTTACATTGTATATAAACTAAATAGTATTCTCATGGAACAGAAAATTTTAGTACGGAATCGGATCCACTGGGGGCGCTAGTTGGACGAAAATTTCTCAGTTTAAGAGAACGAGAAGAGCCAAACTTCATATAAAAAAAAATAATGTGCGAATGAAAGGAGTATTTTATTTTCTGTCATAAGAAATAGGTTGTGTGACAGAGTTGTTTGTTTCCCGCCACAATAAGAAGGCAAAAAAAACGTAAACATAAACAAAAATTTGACGTTCCTTTTTGTCTGAGCATTTTTCGCATAGAATTGAATATACATGTATTCATACTTGTATACAACGATTGCTTTCAGATTTTGGTTGTGGCTGCCTAGCGACGGCTATTCATTTTGCTATAGCTATGTATGCTTTAACCATTGTAGGTATTTTGATATTCCAAATTCGTTTTGAATTGATTTTTCAATTTTTGTAAAAACTGATTCGTTGTTGCCAAATTTGTAGTCTGGTGCATTGATGTTTTTGTTGTTTTTTATTATTTTGCAAATTGTTCGAAAGGGAGTAGGTGGGTAAGTAAAAGTAGCTTTGCAGGTAGGTGTTGCTACTTGACATTTAAGTTACGAGAATTCAAATGAATATTTATTAATATTTTATTTGGTTTGAAGCAAACTTAATTTAATGAAAAAATAACAACATCACAACTGAAATTATAATTTTCAAGTACTATGAATATTTTGCACGAGTATAGTAAAGTTGTAAGGTTCAAGTGAACTAAAAAAAGTTCACTTTGTTTTCACGTGTAATGTAATAAAATTCCAGTATTGACATGATTTACATTAAAATTTGTGAGTTTAAAACAAATTTAATGGGATTTTATTGTTTGTGACTTGGAATAAAGTTTTAATACATACCTACTTTCATTTAAAATAACCTTTTTGTTTAAGAATTGTTTTAACATTTATTTTGAATTGAATATTGTTGAATAAATAACATTCAAATGCGCTACAAATTTGACTTGAACTTGATTTTTTATGTATTAAGTCTTCAAAAGCAAATGTGTATCTATTTTTATGAAGTTCTTAAAATGATTCCATACATATATCAAAAATATTATATTCACAAAAAAGTTAAAATACCTAATTGAATTTACTTCATTATTTGAAAATTTCTCAATGATTTTTCAAATTGGCAACTCCATAGCAATTCGTACTTCTGTTTACTTTTGTTTGCTTCTTCGTTATTTTTTATAATTTTTCCTCCCTTCCAACTCCTTATAACGCCATGAATATAAAAAAGCAATATAAATGTTCACAAAAGTGCCTCTTAACTATCTCACTCGAACCTTCCTTTTATTTGTATATATTCATTTCAGATGTTTTGGGTGACGTTTGAAAATCAAATTAATTTTTTTTGTCTGAATTCTCTCTTCTTCTCATCTCTTAAATATTCCAGAATTTGCTTAAATATTAGTTCGGAATCGCTTCTACAGAGGGCTCACGTTCTGTTCCCCATCATGATTGTACTATTCCATTTCATATACAATGCCTGTACCCATGTTCTGTAACTTTCGAAGCGATAAAACTCGTCGAGAAACGATGAGAATTGGGACGAAATACATTTTATCGCATCGTCGGGTTTCTGTAACTTTGACAGTCGTTAATTCTATCGACTGGAACAAACGGAATAGGAATCCTGGAAAAATTCGATAAAATGGGTTTCTGTATCTTTGAAAGTCGATAAGTCTTTCTCTTTAAATGTCAAAATTTATCACTACATAAAAAGCAGGCGAAACGCGAAGACCAAGAATGATGTCGGAGGCAAAAAGGGTAATACATAAATAATTGATTCAAGAACTAAATATATAAATATTATGTTATAGAGATGAACAAGATTATTAAAGTGCCAGAAGGAGACACTGGTGGATTTTATGGCGGAGAACAAGCCGTTTGCCCGCGGCCAATTCACCGATGCCAACAGCCGACAATCAATTCTTCCTTTTTTGTTTTTTTTTTCAATTTTATGTATATATGTATGTTCAATCTTGTGTTTTTTCGTTTCATTAAAAAACTAATGATTTCATTAACTTTTAAGTTTGCATTTCTTTATTAGCAAAAAAAAATGTTTAC
The DNA here is from genome assembly GCA_905146935.1 of Scaeva pyrastri. NCBI lineage: Eukaryota > Metazoa > Arthropoda > Insecta > Diptera > Syrphidae > Scaeva > Scaeva pyrastri. The sequence continues at coordinate 6,182,526 of LR989930.1, forward strand.
ATGAACTTGAAAATACTCAATTGAGCAATGTTTTTGTTTTTAAAGCCAAATGAGAGTCCGTCTTATCGCCTTCCAATGGAAATTCCAGTGGAAATAAATCTCAAATTTATTTTATCGCGACGAGTTACAGAAACACAAATTTTTCCAGTGGCGTTAAGTGGGGAACAAATCGTTTCATTTCGTAACGATGTGATAAGTTATCGCCTGAGTTACAGAACAAGGGTCCTGGTTACACAAATGGAAAAAAGATTCATTTTCCTGTATACACACAAGAAGAAAAGTGAGTGATGGGCACTCACGAAAAATGGACAGTAGAGGAATGATCGGAAACTAAAACACTAAAAACTTCGGTGAACTAAGTCACATGAAGTTTTGTTTAAAACTTGTGTTATTAATTTGTATTCATTGTTTTTTTATGTTGTTAGAGTTTTTATTTGGGTTACGGTTATGATAAAAACAAAAGAATTCATTAGAATTTATGGGCAGCAGCAGAATATAAATCATAGAAAAGAAGTCAAATTTCAGTGAACCTTCTCCTTCGCCGGCAAAAATAAAATTAGAATTTCTGTCGAAAACAGAACGGTTTAAGAAAGAAACACGAGTTTTAACGCAAAACTCATGCATGAAAATAATAAATAAATAAAAAAATATACAAGAATATTAATTCATCAATAAAAACTGATAATAAAAATTTTAAGAAAAGATGTAAATGTAGATATATACATAGATGTGTGTACATAAATATATATATATATACATACATGTGGATGGAGATAAAGAAGTTTTACTTTAGTTGTGTCTAAAGCACACCCGTGTTTCTATTTTTATGTGCACATTTGCCTTTTATATTTTGTCCGTGGCAGAAGATTTTGAAATTTTGACATCAATAATTTGGTAATATTATGTAGGGACACTAACTTTGAGAAGACAAATTAAAAGTGAATATAGCGTTTTATTGGAACTCGAATACTATGTAAGGGATAGATTACCAATAAAACGCGGCTAACGTTAGTGATAATCGTTTTGATAAATACGGAATAAATCCCCTTATTTTTCTCTTTTTTTTAATTTTTGTTAAATTCAGTAAGTTGTTCTTTAATGCATTCCATAACGTTCTCTTCTATAAGTGTGTGTGTGATGCTCTTGTATTCTTGAATGTTTTTTTTTTTTTTTTTTGATTTTTCAAAATTAAATCTTTTTTGTATGAAAAATCTTGTAAAATTGTGATTAGTCCAAAAATGTTGTTTTGAGGCGGGGTATGTGGTGGTTAAATACTGTTTTTTTTTTAAAGATACAGAAAATTGATTTTGTTGGCAGTTAAGTCTTCCAAAAAGAATAAGTAAATTGTTCATAATATGACATAATATATAACATTGTCCCCTTAAAATGTATAATTTTGGACCTTTAAATACAAGAATGTAAATAAAGGTAAATTTTTTTTTTAACAGAATGTAATGTATATGTACGCCCAATAAAGAAATCTCAAGAACGCTGCAATCAGGAAACCCCAACGTAAAAATAAAAATTTCTAGTCGGGAACTGATGTGTTATTTTTTAAAAACAATAGGTAAAATATTATAGAAACTACTTAAAGATTAAGTTATCATAATAAAAGTAAGAGCAGAAATATTATTTGGCATCATAATACAGAATTAATGAACGATGTACGTTCATTTGCTGCAATATTGTCATAACTAAAAAAAACTTTATTTTTCAGGGAATGAATTTTGTAGCGATGACATTTTTGTGTCACTCACCAAAAACAAAGGAATTATAACATTAGGACGTAATAATAATGTGGTTAGCTAAATTAAATATTTTTTCGGATAAAAGCTTAAGAAAGGTTATACGGATACGGTTCAAAGTCAAAATAAGAAATTGGGTAATTAACTATCCCACGGTTAGAATAGTTAGAGTAGAGTTTGGGCAGTGATTCACACCGATAGCCTTCACTCATCATAATAAATGATGATAAAATGAAAGATATTGAGAACTGAATTCTGTAGAACGATACTACTTAAGGAAAAAAGATAATACTACTATTTTAAAAAGATACTCTGGACAGATGAAGCGAAGTTTACCAGAGATGGAGTAACCAATTTCCACAATTTGCATTGCTAAAGATACAACATTCCCCAAGTTAAGAAACAAAACAAATAGCAGCTACTCCTTGGCTACAATATGTGGCTTTGGCATTGTTGGACGGAAAATAAATGGAATACGTTTTTTGAAAATGGTTTTAAATGTTTTTTTTTTTTTATAAAATTGGGCCTCCCGCCTAAACGGGTGGAGATGGACATCTCCTCCGATACGATTTTTTTCCTGTCTTAACCCATACTACTCATTATAGCTTTTTGGTGCACTTTATACCAATCACCATGTATACATACATTTATAATACTCAGCGACAATGTTTTCAGTGTATATTATTTGACCTTTAATGGTTAGTTCAAACTATTATTTGATATGGAAGGGGTACGAATAACAAAACCAAATTTATAGAATTTGTAGTTCAAATTTCGAACTAAATAATGCTGATATAATAATGCTCATGTTGATATCTGGTCCCCCACATGGTGATATTTGAACCTAAACATTGGGTTTTTTCAAAAACCCGAATCTTAAAGCAGTGATATTAAATATAAAGGATGAGTAAAATGAGTCAATTTTTGTTGTATTCTAAAGTAAAATATGTAAACTTTATTTTTGAGAAGAAAAAACTCTTTACATACACCGACCGAAAAATGGGAGCTAGTCCAATATGAAGAAAAATAGGAAAACTAAATTCAAGTTCAGCACCATGTTTGATACAGTTTGGTGTTGATTTTGATTATATTAATATTTTTTGCAGAAAAAACTGTTTATTATCTTTAAAATGACACCTCAATCAAATGGATATCACTTATATTAAAGTTTTTTAAAAAAAAAAGTAAACAACATTAAAATGACGATTTTTAAATTTTTCAAGGGGTGTAGCGGGGGAATGGTACATGTGAAAATTAAAGCATATTGGATTTTATTTTCTGAGACCATAAAGATGATTTCCACAAAGTTTTAAAAAAATCAAAAATGTGTTGGTTTTCGATTAGACGTTTTCATATGGAATGGCCCATATGTTATTCATATTTAGATAATTATGTTCGTGTACGTATTTAAAAGTACTTTAAAAAACACAATAATGTTTAATACATATCAATATTTTAAAAACCCTAAGACTTTTAAACGTTTACCCGTAGGAAGAAATTTACTATTTTATTAGTATATTATAGAAAATTATCTGACACAAAGTTTTCCTGATAAATCTTTTTTATATTATAAGTGAATTATTATAAAAAACCGAATTTGAATAAATATTAGATAAATAAAACTTATAAAGGTACATTTTATTGTTTCAGCTCGATGAGGATTAAATTGTAATATGGTAGATAAATCGTTTGCCCCTACCATCTAAGCGGGTAGAGATAGACCCCCCTCCCATTATATTATGCTTGTTTTGACCCTTCTATACAAACCCGTTAATAAATTTAGGCGTCTAGTTATCGTACTCGTGTCGATTTGGATTTGCTGATTTCTTTTTATCAACGATAAATATTTTATTTTACGTATAGGGCTATAAAAATTAATTTGTTAACAACAGAAATAATAAAGATATCATATTTTGAAAATTAGTTTTTAAAGTAAAATTTTAAGGATAATACAAAAATATATAAAAAACTTGATACGAGGTGGAGGAAATTAATAAAAATTCATTTAAATAATTAATTTGATTATTGAAAATATTTTTCTTCTTAAAATTTAATCATTTAGACTTCAAATGAAATGAAAAACAAGTAGGCATGTAGATTTATTAGAACCTGAGTTATAAATTCTTAAAAATGAATCTTCAAGCCAAAACACCCGCCCGCCGCTTCCAAATTTTCAATTACCTATACTATCGCAAATATGTGAAAGGAAAAAACCTTCGGATAAGTATCTTTTATTTTTCGATAAAGTATCCATTAAAAATAAATTCTGCCAAATCGCAGGTGTTTCGATCAAAAAGTGTTTGTGATTTGTTTAACTAAATATGTATAACTAGCTGTTGCCCGTGACTTCGTCCGCTTCAATTTCGGTTATTATGATCGCAATTAAGATTACGTTTTTAAAAAGTGGTTTTCATAATTTGAAAACTTAGCGTTTCTGTCGATTTACTTGTGAATTTGAATTGTTGCAATTTTATTAAGAACAAAATTTTTGTTAGAGCTTTTTGTAGTTTTTATTTATTGTAAAAAATGTAAATTTTCATTCGTCAACATTTTATTATTTAGGTATTGACAAATGCATAATGAGAACAAAATACATTTGAAGTCAATAACATTGCTTGTTGTTTTCGGTTAATTTTACTTTAAGATTTTTATTCTTCGTGAAAAAAGTCCCTTCGATATTTGTTAAAAATGTACCATATATTGACAATGGTGTTATGCAAAAATAAAATAAATTTTAAGTTAAAATGATTGACCACACTTGACATATTCAAGTCAAGAAACATTTTGCAAATCTGTATACCACATAACATTGTACACAATAAAATTTATTTGAAGTCAATGGCATTATCCGTTCCTGACTGATCAACGCTACTGTTTGATTGATATCTATATTTTCTATTTCGACGATATCTCTACTCTTTCTCCTAAATTGCGATGAATTTCAATTTTATTTTCAACATGAAAATATTATTAAAAGTAACTTTAAAGGAAAATTTATAGCACATAGGCTACTTCTTATCCCGGTAAAATGTACAGGTTTCCGTTGGATAAATTTTTTCTTTTCAATTTTTCCAATCCCGTCAGAATGACTCAATGGATCTGTATAAAGTTTGGAACAGGGAGGGATTAATATTATTTTATGTTGAAAAAAACTCTTTTCGTTACCTTAAAAAAGTGGAGCAATTTTAAAAGATAGACATATACGACATAAATAAAGCTTTGTCGGTTGGTTTGGGGCGACTTTCCAAAACGTAAGCAGGAGTTGAGTTTTGATTTTTTTTTACAGTTAGGTATGGGTCTCAATAGAACAGTATTAAAATATAAGAGTGAGGAAACCCCCCTAAATCCAAAAAAAAAATGATTTACTTTTTCGGTTTTAACCTCACTTTTTGCTTGGAAATTTTTTTTACCTCATTGTATACGCCAACGCCAATTTTTTATTTGTGGATAATACATTTGTGTGGGCCGCTTTGTTATGTCTATATATCAGTCTATCCAACACTACGGGGCAGGTGCATTTCGAAATCAACTGATAGCGCGATTTTTGTTTTTTTTTCTGATTATTTTCAGAATCTTCAAAAACACTAGTTGATTTCAAAATACAGTTTTAAAGATTCTGAAAATAATAAAATAAAAATCGCGCGATTGTTGATTTCAAAATTCAGTTTTCAAGAATCTTGCAAAATATAAAAATCTTTTTTCTTGATATTGTCGATATGATATTACAAGGATATTAAGTTAAGTGTTCAAATGAGAAAATAGGAAATTTCAAAAAATTTCCCTTAAATTTGTGTGAAATTTCCTTAATCAGTTAAAAAAAGAGAACAATTTCGATTTTAATTCCCCGCAAAAAAGTAAATCTGATACCTATCACTAAAACAATTGCATTGTCAAAATAAGTGGACAAAAACCATTTTTGTGTGAATTTTGTATGGAATAGTGAAACTTTGAAAATTAATTAAATATACAGATACATTTTTCTCACTCTAAGATTGCGATAAATAGTGTTTTTAGTGATAAGACAATCGAATAAAAAAAAAACGGCGTGTGAAAATTCGTGCTTACGTTATGGAAAGTTGAGGCAAAAAAGTCTAAAAACAAAAACTAAAAACTGGAATTTGGAATTTGGAATTTGGAATTTTAAATTTACAATTTCGTAAAAAAAAATCAAATAAGGGAGCAAATTGTCCACAAAGACTAGGTAGCTACTTGTCGGAGATTTAAATTTCTTTCGAAAGTACCAATGCGTGTAGGTACCTAAATTTCGTTTCGCGAAGATTATTTAAAAAATTACCCGCAACAGATAGTAAAAATATGACTTAACCCATATAATTATAAAAATCTAGAAACAAAACAATAATTTCTTTAGGTTTAAGATTGAACAATAATGTATATGCAAATACAAACAGGTCGACATCAACTTTTTCGAACTCCGAAATATTCATAAAACCGATATTCGTTCTACTTCTATTTACTACTTTTACCGAATACCTACCTACCTTTAAAAATTAATTTTATTTATTTTACTTGCGGTATACAAACACATTACCTGTTTATTGGGAAATAAAAACAACAAAATAGGTTACTTTTACTTACTTTTTATTCTTACATTTTCAGAAGAACCCTTCAATAGCAGCACATTTTTTGATGCTCCTTTAAAAATAGTATTCATTTTTTGCATAACAAGTTCTTGTTCGCCTTCAACCGTATAAACAAGGGACATAATTTCATTTATTTTTATTTTTAATTAAAGCCGACTTATATTTAAATAATAAGGACGAACTCGTTCTAATTTCTTAGTTTTGCGTTTTCACTGAACGACTGGGAGAGTCGTTACTCGTTAATAAGGTAAGACTCGTAATACACTAAATGAATGAAAGTAATCGGTCTAAATTTGCCGATCGGTTTGTGATACTGACACACAAACCGGCATGCAACGCGCAACGGTAGGTAGACAACCACAACACACGACGCGACGTACAAGTTCAAGCATAACACATTTTCAGTTGAGAAGTTCAAAAAATTGATTTTTTTTTCTTTTAATTTTTCTTTACAATCCTCTATTTGGTTTGATTTAAAAATTATATTTTTATGATTTTTAGGAATCGAAAAAGATTTCATATTAAAGGCGATTCATCATAAGCGGACTGCACTCGAGCTAAAACTACGTTTACCTGATCAAAATTCGAGAGAAAATCCCAACTAACAATGTTGGCGGTCAGAGCAATATTGAAAGGGGAAGCTTTCACTTAGCAAGCTTTTGTCTTCCAAATGGGCCAACAAAACGCAAACCAGTGTGGCTTGTATAGTTGTTTATCATTTAAGTGTATGAGAAAGAGAAGAGGTAGAGATATTTCTCACACATCACACTGCACTACAGTTGCAGTTGGTTGTTTGTTGGCTTGATGATAATTCCAATTTCCAACTTCAATCCGAATCCACCGAATATGATACGAAATCAAACTGAGCCGAAACCGTCCCGTCGCGTCATTGCGACTGCGATTGCGACCGCTCGCTGGGGCTTGGGCTGGGGGCTGCCACTGCCATCAAATTCATGTCAATGTGTTTTTTTTTTGGTTTGAAGCGAACATGTTGCCATTACCGGTGCTGCCTGGGTTTTCTCCAACTTTACCTATTTGCTTTCGTATTCTTCATCTTCATCTTCATTATCATTATTATTTTTGTATTTTTGGAATATGTAGGTACTTAGGTATTGTTTTTATGTTCCAGTCAGATACAAAAAGCGATCTAGGTCAGTGTGTGTAAAATATACAGAACACGACACACATGTGACCAGTTTTTTTTTTCTGGTTTTTATGTGAAGTGTGATACCTATGTGAGAGAACACCAGTCCAGACTTGACTTATACGATAGGGAAAAAGTTTTTTTGTAAGCTTCCGAGTTAGTGGAGTAAATATAACTGCAATTTTTATTTATATGTATATTTGTTTTGTTGTATCATTCTTTGCTATTTTGCTAATGCTTTTTTAACCTGAGAGAACCTTTAATATTAACTCATTACAATAGATTCGGTTATTTAAATTTAAGAAATCCTACTTTAATTTTTAATTCTAGACTTTGAATCTGAATTTTTCAAGGCCAAGCTTGAAGATTCCTGTAGTCATCTAAACTATATATGTATGTAGGTACATATGTACATACATACCTAGTTTCCTACGCAATTTTGTTTAAATGTTTTTTGTGTAGGCGTGGGTATGTACCTACAATATAAGTACTTATTAGAAGAATCTTTGCAAGTTGGCCAACTTTCACTTTTTTACCTAATTTGTATTTTTAATTTTTTTTTTAATAAACTATATTAATTATTCCAAATATTTTTGTTTATTCTTATAAAATAAATATTTAAATAAAAAAAAAAACTGCATTTACAAATTAATTTTTGAAAATACAGTCGACGTCACTTAAAACGTATGTCAAGGGACCAGGCAAAACTGGTCACTATAGCCGGCCGGCGCACAGTGGGGCGACTTGTATGGGAGAGTGGAAAAAACTCCATAAAATCTAAACCACTGAACCGATTTTGTTGAAATTTTCAGGAATGATACTCAGTTTCAAGAGAAATTTTCCCTATTAATTTCCGCCCACTGACACGCCTACTTATTGTTCGTTTCAATAAAAACTAAATCTTTAAACCGATTTCAATGAAATTTTCAGGGTTGATAGTCAATGAAAACAAAATTATACTACTACCTTCCGCCCACTGCCACGCCCAGTTTGTTCTCCTTTTAATATAAACCTTTTTTAATATTATTTTTTGCATCGATGTGCTCTTAGTTCGATAAAATTTGAACTACTTGTACGATTTTTATGAAATTTTCAGTATAAGGAAAAATCAGTGGATATTTTAATAATATATATATATTTCAAATATAAAAAAACATTTATCTAACCAAGGTTACTGTTTTTAGAAATAAATGGGGGGAAAACGGCATTAAAAATGAAACCATTCTTTTTCATTCAATTTTAACAATTATTACCGACATATTTTTATCATTTTGTTCTATAATAATGTTTACTATTTAAGTACATATATTTTTAATTATTTCTTTAAAATTTTAATTTTAATCAATTTATTTTAATTTCACTTAGTTTTCGACTTTATTTTAATTCAATTTAAGATATTAATTCAATGTTACTAAATTGTAAATCCATTAATGAAAAAATAAATAAGTAAATAATAAATAAATTAAATTAATTCATTATTAATAACAAAGAAAAACGTGAGAATCAGCTTCAACTAGCTACCTCAATTGTGCATCAGAGCAAAACTTCGTACTCTCTTGCAAACAAAGTTTCAGAAAATGAGAGTTTCTTGACAACTTAATTATTTAAGAAAGAAAATTAAAATAAACAATTAATAGGTTTTACTATTAATCACATCTTTGCTTAAGTGTTTTTATACTTTGAATCCCAATCTTATATCAATTATTCAAAATAACCCACAAAATTGCACAAAATCCTGAAAACCGTCAATTTTTAATGTTTTTGTACCGATTTTTTTTTAATATGTAGATATTTTCATAAACTGACTTCAGATTTGAATTCCTCTCATCAAAATACATATGAAAAGATGTGCTTTTTAAAAAATCCTTCCTATTTTTTACTATATTTTGCATTTTTAGAAAATACGTTTTTCACACATTTTTAGCTTCAAATTGATCTAAAAATCGAATACGGACGTCTTCGGGTGAGATTTTTTTTGGAAAATGTTGCTGAGATTCAGCACTTTCTTATGATATATGTCCGCCCACGGAGGCAGACGGAGGAAATAGTTAAAACTATTTGTGAATTTAAAATTCCGAGAATTTATAAGTTTTCTTAAAATGAAAAATAAAAGAAATTTTTTTCCCGTTAAACTTGCATCTCATATCGTTAACGTGTTTATTTTTAATATATTTCCAAAAAAAAAAAATTTAAAGTCAAAATTTAACCGATTTTACACCATTTAATAACTACTCATAATTACATCAGTTTTCACTATTTTTCAACTTTGAATACAAATTTCCATGCCTAGAATTTTTTTTTGAAAAAAATGGTTTGATATCCTGATTCTACAACATATTTACTATAAGAAACGATTTCAACATTTAAAAAAATCCAACCTTCATACCAAGTAGTTTTTTCCACTTTTTCCCCACTGTGCGGCGGCGGCGGCGCGGCGGTCCGACGCAACGTTGCACTAGTAAAAATTGTATGAAAACCAAACAAGTGATGGAAAAGTGGTCGTTAAAAGCGACTGGTAGTTATAAGCGGAGTCAACTGTAAATTATCATTTAGGTACCTATAGAGATTTAAATTTTTTTAAATATTTTATCTTGCCTTTTTTATAGAGCTGTAAAAGAATGCATTTAGTATTGCAGTTAAATTGAATGGGAAGGCTTTTTTTACAGTCTTTTGATTTAACCTCAGTATTGCGTCTTTCAAACTAAAGTCCCAGTCAATTTTGCAGTCTTTGATTTAAAAATCATCAGAATTCAATTCGAAAGAATGCATTCTTTTTAGAATGTTTGCAGTCTTTGAAGTGTTTGAAAAGTCTTTTGCATTCTTAAAGTCTCTTAAATGCATTTAATGTATTGAAGTCTTTTTTACTGCTTTAAAATCTTATTACTAATTGAATAATTGTTACTGCTTTCGATTAATGTGAGGCCGCTGTTGAAAGTTATAGATTTCAACAATTATGTTAAATCCCTTAAAATCAAAGTTTAGCCAAAACTAAGTTATTATAAGAGTTAAACGATTTTCGCACTATATATCATTATAAATTATATTATTAGTTTACAGATGTTCCTTAAAACTATATTGTTGTTATAATCTATACTTCTATACTAATGTATAAAGCTGAATGGTTTGTTTGTTTGAACGCGCTTCCGTTGCAAGCGATGCTTAACCGGTTCAAGTAACCAAAAAAATATGTACGAAAGAATTAACTTCTCTTTAAATTGTCTAAAAAATGTCTGTCATAGTATATGTCTATCTTTTAAAATTGACCCACTTTTGCCTTTTTTAAGGTAATGAAAAGAGTTTTGCCAACATAAAATAATATTAATCCATCCCTGTTCCAAACTTCATCCAGATCCGTTGAGTCATTCTGGCGGGATAGGAAAAATTGAAGAAAAAAATCAATCCAACAGGAACCATACATTTTACGGGATAAAAAGTATTGTATGTGCTATAAATTTCCCTATAAAGTTACTTTTAATAGGAAACGGGAAAGTACTCATGTAGAAAATAAAATTGAAATTGATCGCGATTTAGGAGAAAGAGACAAAGATTTACTAGCATTTAGGATTTAATATCGAAAGTGTAGATACGTCGAAATAGAAAATATAGATATTATCAATGGATGTGTCAAAGTGCAATATTGGCGTGAAAAAACAGTAGCGTTGATCAGTCAAGAACGGATAATGCCATTGATTTCAAATAAATTTTACTGTGTACAAAAAAAAAAAAAAAAAAAAAACATAATCTTAATTGAGATCATAATAACCCAAATTGAAGCGGACGCAGTCGCGGGCAACAGCTAGTGTTTAATAAAACTGAGTGGTGTTATCAAAATAAACACCATCTTAACAGAAATAAAAATAAATATATATATGTTTAATAATATAATTGTTGAAATCTATAACTTTCAACAGCGGCCTCACATTAGTCGAAAGCAGTTAAAAGTATTCAATTAATAATAAGATTTCAAAGCAGTAAAAAAAGACTTCAATACATTGAATGCATTTAAGAGACTTTAAGAATGCAAAGACTTCAAAGAATGCAAGCAATCTAAAAAGAAAGCATTCTTTTTATTTTAAGTCTTTTGACTGCTTTTTATGATTGCATTATTTAAGACTTCAAAAAAGAATGGGAATGAATTTCTGAAGTTTAAAGAATGATATGATAAATTCTATTGCATTCCCGAAGAATCAGTTAAATGAGTGGGACTTTTCAGAATGCAATACCAAAATAATGCATTCTTTTACAACTCTCCTTTTTTACTACTTAAATTTTTTCTCTCTTATTGCTTTACTACACAATCATTTAATATTTTTTAAATTGATTCTTATTAAGTAATACGTAATAGTTTATAAAAAAAAAAAACACATTAAAGTTTTCATCAAATTAAGGTTATAAATATATCATTTATTTATTTTTTAAAACAAACAAAAAGTGAAATTCAAATACAAATTTGTATGTAGGTATATAAAAAATATGGCCTTAGAGGTACGTGTTTATGATCCCGGATCAAATTTTTTGAGCAGTATTTATTCCTTAGAACAGAAAATTTTGATTTGCGGTGTGTACGTTCCAAAAAAAATGACTGGAAAATAAATAACAAACTAATGTACATATTAAGTAAAAGAAATGACAAAAATAAACAAATCCTTATTTTTTATGAAAAACTCAGTGAAAATAATTAATAAAAAAAAATCCTTCAAGATATCACTATAACTATCAAAAAATGAACGCAATTCTTACTATCAACCACCTACATATGTATGAATGAATAAGTTACGAATATGAAATTAATTGTATTCATTTATTTCGTTGTAATTTTTTCTTTTATATTTTTTCATTTGATAAAAACATATTTAACTATGATAATTTTGTGAAAAAAATATATCCAGTCTTCTTTTTTTTTGCGAATGCATTCACCACATCCGTTTTTAACCGTCTTAAAGTTGAAAATGGACGGTCTGGCTCAGCAGACGTACCTGGTAGCACACAAAGAAATTCAAAAGTTTTCATAAATGAGGATACAAATCCCGATTGCAAAATGGAAGCGACGCTAGAACAGTTTCTGGTATTGCACTTTCGATTTCATACTTCCACATTTGTTTCCATATCTAAATGAATATACCTACCTATTGAAATAAAACTGCTTTTAAGAACTTAAAACCCCTTTAACCAATATTGTCTAAACATTTACTACAGCTTTTTTTAAAGAATAAAACTTTATTTTTCAAGTTTTAATGAGAAAAATCGAATTTTTTGGACTCAATTTAATCAACGGTAATAGTAGTGCAGTCTTAAAATCCAAGAAATTTCTTTCTTACATGAGAGTTTTCCTTATATAAAAACTTCGGATATAAGAAAGAAAATTTCTTAAATGGGAAACACGGATGTACTCGTAAGAAAGAAAATTTTGTACATAAATTCAATAAACAAAACGAGATATTTTCTTTTGTATAGGTAGGGTGGTTAAATTTTGAGGGCCGATGTTGAATGTGAACCACACCTAAACGTCAGGATGTTTTCTGCATTGCAGTTCCCAATTTCAGACTAATTCAATTGAACCATGGGAATATACATAATCGAGCAACGCGTTAAAGTTATTCAGGCTTATTATAAAAATGGGCGTTAAAATCAAAATGCATATCGTGCTTCTTTTCTTTTGGTCAATTTATTTTTATGTATTTTGTTTTATTAATAACAAATGAAGCCGGGAAACATCTAAAAAAAGAACTACGAAGAAAAAACTTTAATAGCAATTGATTATCTTGTATACTTGCACTGCTTTTGTTAAAATGTTTACTTAAGATTTTTTTTTAAATTTATTATCTTTTGGATCTTATCTTTGGTTTAGTTTCGGGAAGTAAAGAATATAAAATAAATTTATATCAAATTGAATTACTAAAATAAAGATGTACCAAAACAAAGATTATATCTATTCAATGTTGAGGGAAATGGTGTTCTTAAATATCGTTCAATATACCTACTATGCAATACAGTTTTTCATAACAATCTTGCAAATTTCACTTTCAAAATATCTATTTGTATAAATAGCTTTATGTATATACAATTATCTTTAAATTGACTTACAGTCAATTGACTTTGAAAATTACCTTAAATCAATATCGACGTATTTTTTTTTTATTTCAAAAAGTGAGTTGCAATTAAGATTCTTACACCGTCGTCTATTTTAAAAAGGAAACTATTTTATTGAACTTTTAATGGCACTATTAAATTACGAAAACAAAAATTTAAATAATACTTTATTTGAGAATAATTTTCATCATTTACATTGTTATAAAAATAATTCTCAGTTATATATAATGGCTATGACGTTGCAGTCGTAATCGTTACAATGAACGTCACACAAATACACCATTGTTGTTTTATTCTGTCCTCCTGAATATATAATGATAAAATTACTTGACTCAGCAAAGCGTTACTCACGTGGCTCACGTGTACCTGACAGTTCAGTCACAAAGTAAATTTTGTAAGTGCACTTTCTACTTATAGTATGTATTATTACAAAATGATACAAACATGTTGAAAAAAGCTTAACGAAATATCTGATCAACAAGGCTGATTAAATAACACAAACGCTGTAATTTGTGTTTGTAACAATCGAAGATTGTAGTATGGTAGAAATATAAGCCTGCCTAGGACTAGAAGGGTGGCACTGGTCAAGAGTGAGGGGCCAGTGCAAGTACGAGTGCATCACGTCACCCGTGACAAGTATGTAAATAGATGATTTAGGTAACCTCATACAAGCGAGTAAAGAACAATATTTTACTGAACACTTAAATGTGAGAGACCGTTCTGCTTCCGATTGTCACGTTCCTGAGACATATGTTCTTAAGGTTGTTGGCGACTACGATTAACTGACGATAGCGTTCTTACTTAGCATTGCAATTATTGCTGTGTTGTTTTTGAGTAAATTTTGACTGATATTAACAAGATTTGATCTATCAAATCAATTAATAAGCAATTTTAAGTGTATTCTTTTTGAAAAAAAGTCTTGTAGAAAGTAGAGTAATTAAGTACATTTTTAATTGTGGCTAGGTTTTCTACAATAATGCAGTTATGATTAAAGTAAGAACTAAAAGATGAATTTGTCATAGTACCGGAATTAAGTTTAAACTCAAATTGCATTTGCAATTTTTAGTTTTTAGTTATTTTTTATTAGCTTTATATTTTGAAAGAAAATAGTGATTCTGAATGCAATCGACTTAAGACCGTATGGGATAAGGATTAAATTTCACCGAAGATGGAATACTGAATGTGATAATGGATTCAGTATTTGTTTGACGCTTAAGATTGAAACGTCTAATTTCGTGAACATGACAGTCCAAAAAAATTAGAGAAATAAAGAAAAAAACACGAATATGAAAAACTGAAGCATTATACACTAATACTAATACTAATACTAATACTAATACTAATACTAATACTAATACTAATACTAATACTAATACTAATACTAATACTAATACTAATACTAATACTAATACTAATACTAATACTAATACTAATACTAATACTAATACTAATACTAATACTAATACTAATACTAATACTAAT
Organism: Scaeva pyrastri; assembly: GCA_905146935.1. NCBI lineage: Eukaryota > Metazoa > Arthropoda > Insecta > Diptera > Syrphidae > Scaeva > Scaeva pyrastri. The sequence continues at coordinate 6,197,588 of LR989930.1, forward strand.
ACTAATACTAATACTAATACTAATACTAATACTAATACTAATACTAATACTAATACTAATACTAATACTAATACTAATACTAATACTAATACTAATACTAATACTAATACTAATACTAATACTAATACTAATACTAATACTAATACTAATACTAATACTAATACTAATACTAATACTAATACTAATACTAATACTAATACTAATACTAATACTAATACTAATACTAATACTAATACTAATACTAATACTAATACTAATACTAATACTAATACTAATACTAATACTAATACTAATACTAATACTAATACTAATACTAATACTAATACTAATACTAATACTAATACTAATACTAATACTAATACTAATACTAATACTAATACTAATACTAATACTAATACTAATACTAATACTAATACTAATACTAATACTAATACTAATACTAATACTAATACTAATACTAATACTAATACTAATACTAATACTAATACTAATACTAATACTAATACTAATACTAATACTAATACTAATACTAATACTAATACTAATACTAATACTAATACTAATACTAATACTAATACTAATACTAATACTAATACTAATACTAATACTAATACTAATACTAATACTAATACTAATACTAATACTAATACTAATACTAATACTAATACTAATACTAATACTAATACTAATACTAATACTAATACTAATACTAATACTAATACTAATACTAATACTAATACTAATACTAATACTAATACTAATACTAATACTAATACTAATACTAATACTAATACTAATACTAATACTAATACTAATACTAATACTAATACTAATACTAATACTAATACTAATACTAATACTAATACTAATACTAATACTAATACTAATACTAATACTAATACTAATACTAATACTAATACTAATACTAATACTAATACTAATACTAATACTAATACTAATACTAATACTAATACTAATACTAATACTAATACTAATACTAATACTAATACTAATACTAATACTAATACTAATACTAATACTAATACTAATACTAATACTAATACTAATACTAATACTAATACTAATACTAATACTAATACTAATACTAATACTAATACTAATACTAATACTAATACTAATACTAATACTAATACTAATACTAATACTAATACTAATACTAATACTAATACTAATACTAATACTAATACTAATACTAATACTAATACTAATACTAATACTAATACTAATACTAATACTAATACTAATACTAATACTAATACTAATACTAATACTAATACTAATACTAATACTAATACTAATACTAATACTAATACTAATACTAATACTAATACTAATACTAATACTAATACTAATACTAATACTAATACTAATACTAATACTAATACTAATACTAATACTAATACTAATACTAATACTAATACTAATACTAATACTAATACTAATACTAATACTAATACTAATACTAATACTAATACTAATACTAATACTAATACTAATACTAATACTAATACTAATACTAATACTAATACTAATACTAATACTAATACTAATACTAATACTAATACTAATACTAATACTAATACTAATACTAATACTAATACTAATACTAATACTAATACTAATACTAATACTAATACTAATACTAATACTAATACTAATACTAATACTAATACTAATACTAATACTAATACTAATACTAATACTAATACTAATACTAATACTAATACTAATACTAATACTAATACTAATACTAATACTAATACTAATACTAATACTAATACTAATACTAATACTAATACTAATACTAATACTAATACTAATACTAATACTAATACTAATACTAATACTAATACTAATACTAATACTAATACTAATACTAATACTAATTATAATGCTAATACTAATATTAAATGGGGGTGTGGAAATTTGTATGGAGAATTCCGCAATTTTCAAGGTAGACCTAGACAGCTAAAAATTATTGCCCCCAATCCCTAAAAAGGTTAAGGGGATAGAAATTTTATATAGGACTTTTTACAATTTTCAAGGTAAGGATTTCGATATGTTTTTGAAACTTTCTAATATTGTGTGCTCTATCTGTATTTAAAAGCGGACATCGACCAGCTCTTCACACTAAAGTGCATACGGTACCTATGCTCTGTTATTTGACGATTGATTCACACTGATTTTTAACTGCTTTCGATTTTTTTCGTGTTTAGCTTTGTGATTTGGTATATTTGTCTTTGGTTTGGTTCTCCGAAAATAAATTCGGTTTTGGATTGAGTTTTATGGTGTTTGTTTTTCGGATATACACTGCCCATCACTCGGATGAGGCCACATATTTTTCAACCGATTTTCGGTCCGATACCTGTTGGAATTTATTTAACCCGGAAAATTTTACTGCATGAGAGTAGGTACATATTTTCTTAAAACAAAGTGATACAATTATAGGGTTAATTAGAAAAAACCGTTGGAATTTCCCTACATTAATGAATGGGCTACCTAAAAAGGATATAAAAAAGTGCGTCACTAGGATGAGGCCATTGCGAATATTTCGTTGTAGAAGTTCACATCAGAAATTTTTTTCAAAATTTTGGTTGCAATATTTAAGAACGTTTTACAAATAACTCTTTTCATTAAATTTCAATTACAAATGGGTTCCGGAAAGACGTTAACAGTGGCAGAAAGAGGTCAAATCGATGCTTTCAAGGAAATGGGACTCTCAAGCCGAGAAATAGTAAGGAAGCTGAACAGAAGTAAGACAGTTGTTAACAACTATCTTGCTGATCCTCAAAACTATGGAAAAAACCAAAAAGGACGCACAGCCCAAGCAACAACATCCCGAGAAAAGCGGTTAATTTTACGTATTGCTTCAAATTCTACTCAATCAGCTACTAAAATAAGGTCCAAAAGCTGAGTATCAGCCAGTATTTCGACAGTCCGAAGGATAATAAGAAAAGATGGTACTATCCAGAGAAGAAAACTCAAAAAGAAACCTGTTCTAAAGCAAGTACACAAGGAGCTGCGAATGAACTTTGCAAAAGAACATGTCTCATGCACCAAAGGAGGAAACACTTGGGAAATTACCAATTAGAAGAACCAAACCCTTCCCTCTCTGACGGTGAATCAAATACTGAAATTTCTAAGGGAAATTAAATTAGAGGAAGCATTGGGAAATGAGAACATCCTCAGTGCTAGTAGGGGGCACAATAGATCTTACAGGTCGCAGTGCACAAACTCCAAAATTATATTCATATCTCTAGATTCATACCGGGAAATACCCACAGAATCCGGAAACCAGAATCTCGCCTATTACCCGAGTAGCCGGGTACATTGCACTGGTACCCAGGTATCAAGAGATCTAATACCCAGTTACAAATTGTGAAAAATGTATTTACGTTCTTGTGGGCTTAAGGCAACGAAGGCATGATTGGGTTTAATCTATCGAAGAATGATGAGCCACTTAGAGTCTACCAAGAACTGCAATCGGACTTTGACCTATTCAAACTTTTTAAACTGTAAATTTATTTCGAATACTGAATGTTAACTTAAAATGAACCCCCATAATATGTTTTGGAGACACGTTAATAGTAAAAGTAAATATGATGGATATCCAGCTAATATGACCTTTCAAAATTCTTAGAGCCATCTTCCTGAGTCAATTTCGAACATGTTCGCAGATTATTTTAAGACTACATATTTAAAGATTTCTCTTCTGAGAACACCTCTCTCTTATCTCTTCTAATACACAAGAATACAGTCATCTTACATCAATTAATTTTTAGATTTCTGAGGCCTCTATACGTGACAATATTTTAAAGCTAAATGAATGTTTCGGTACCGTTCCTGGTGGAATACCATTATTTATGTTGAAAAAATGTGTGTCTTATGTTTCTTTTCTATTGTTTCTTCTTTTCAACGAGTCTCTGAAATGTTCTTAGTTCCCAGATCTTTGGAAATATTCATACCTACCGCCAGTCCATGAAATAGGTTCTAAGAATTTAGTTACGAATTATCGACCTATCGCAAAATTGTCTGCTATTCCTAAATTATTCGAATCTCTTGTCTGTGACATGCTTACATTTAATTGTTCTTGACTGTTATAATATGTGGAAATCAACATGGTTTTGTGAAAAGAAAATCTACAATAACTACTAATTTATTACAATTTTGTGCTTTTTAGTGGGATGGGATGCATTCGAAAAACACTCTCAAGTCGATTGCATGTTTACAGGCTTTAGCAAGGCATTTGACAAATTAAGTCACGAAATACTTCTTAGTAAATTAAATAAATTGGACTAAAAGACTTTTTTGTTATGCGGATTTCGTCATACCTTAAAGATATATATTACAGTGTCATTCCTGTCAATTTAAACTTAATTCAGGTTTTTTTTTTTTTTTTTTTTTGTGTTGTGGTCTTCAAGTTGTGTGGAATATTTGTATTAATTAAAAAACATAAATTTTAATTTTAATTAAATTATGTTTTATTTAAGCAAAATTTATCACAACTTATTTAATTTTATTTATAAAATTACGACGAGTTTCGGAATAGTTATTCCATCTTCAGGTTTTGACGTTTAACTTTTGTTTTGTAATTTAGCCATTGTTGTCAATTTTTGTTTATATTGTTTGTCTCTTTTTGTCTTATGTAAGTATTGAGTGCTGTGTCATATAGTGTGTTTGTTTTTAAAGTTAGTTTATCGTTTAGTAGTTTGTCTTGTTCTAATTTAGTAGCTTTGTATATTTCGTATTCTTCTAATGTGTCAAGTATTTTTCCTTTTTTGCATATGTGAAGTGGTGTGAAATTTGTATCAAAATTGTGTGTACGGTCGAACGATCGCCCACAGTATTTCAAGAACGAGAAGAGATATCGACTTTCATCAAAATTGGTCAAGCAGTTTCTTCACAACAACTTGTAACGAAATAGAAAATTTTGGTTGGTAGCAAACATATCAGGAACCGATAATGCTACTGACTACAAATATATGTTTGTATGTACATTGTACATTGTGATGTGATACAGATTTGGTATACATTTTCAGCTTACCGTTATTTTTTTTTAATAGAAAAACTAAAAAGAAAAAATTTGCCGCTCAAACATACAATAAAGGAAAAATATTACAGTGAAATCTCCTTATGCGGACACCTCCCTTAGGCGGACAATGTATTATGTATGTATGTGTGAATTTTGTGTATCTGTTGAATGTGTATTTGAAAGATTGTAGGTATGTATATGTTGGATATTTTTGCACTTTTATTTTCTGATTCTCTCATTCATGTGGTGACAGTGATTTTGTGTTATTTGAATTGATTTCCCTTAAACGACAACTCCCTTAGGCGGACAAAAATTTCTGCACCTGGCTGTCCGCTCAAGGGAGATTTCACTGTATATTCAAAAATATTTTCTACTATGTGAAATGATTGTTTTGACATCTGGTGAAAGTTTCAAAAAATTGACAGTTTTCTTACCAAAAATAAAAATTTCACCAAAAATTTGGTGAAAATGTTTTTTGACTCGAATATCTCAAGAACGGGCAACGATATTGACTTCAAATTTATTTTTGTATACGTTATACAACAGTTTACATATGGTATAATTTTGACAAATATCGAATCGACATTTTTCATAAAAAATAGAAAACTGAAACTTAAATTTACCAAAAATTGTCAAAAGTTGTTTGTTGACTTGAATATGCAGAAAATGATCAAGTTTTCTTACTAAAAAAAATTAAAAGTTACCAAAAAGTGTCAAAAATTCTATTGATACATATGCTAGTTCTTAAGAATTTTTGTCTAGCTTTAAGTAGTTTTATGATTAAAGAAAAATGCAAATGAATTTTCAAAAAAAAAACTTAACGCATCTATTTGCTCCTGTGTGTTATAAGAAATTCGAATTTCTTGTAAAAGGCTTAAAAACAAATATTTCTTAATATGCGAGGGAGTGGTTATTTCTTGGTCTATATCGTATCGTTGAGGAGGTAGAATCAATTTTTATTTTAAAAACAAAAATTTTCGCTCAAATAATACAGTGAAGGAAAAAAAAAGTTATTATATTTTCAAAACAATTTTCTACAATGTGAAACGATGACGCACGTCTATCCACCAGTTAAAATTTTGGAAACAATTCAATTGACAGATTTTTTATAAAAAATAAAAAATTACAAAAAATTCTACCAAAAGTTGGTAAAAAATGTTTTTTGTCTAAAATATCTCCAGAATGGACAAAGATATTGACATAAAATTTATATACAATTATACAAAATACAATTATTAATAGATGCTACAGTTTTGACAAATATCGAATTGGCAGTTTTTTTACGAAAAATAAAAAAAAATCATCGAAAAGTGTCAACAGTTGTTTTTCGGCTTAAATATATTCACAACAAGCAATGATATTGACTTCATACAAGCACATACATCTCTCTACAAATGACGGATTTAGATTCTATAGGAACCCTTAAACGTCCAGACCGAATACAATAACTCCCTATGAGAAGTTAAAAATGTTGACGAATATCAAATTGACATTTTCTTTACAATAAATAAAAAATACAAAAAAATCTACCAAAAATTGGTTAAAATTGATTTCTGTTACAATATTTCGAGAAATATGTTAAGTCCGATATTTTTGTTGTTAATAAAATTGTTTTCAATCAACATCATAAGTAAATTGATTAATATTAGGAATGCCAAGTTTTGAAAGCACGCATAATGCGAAGTTACCCAATCTCTTTTTTCATTTGTTAACTACGTAACAGAACATTAATTAATAAAAATAGATAATTGAAAACATACAATTTACAAACAAGGACCAACCAAATAATAAGTTGAAATATGAAACTCGCAATTTAAGTAAAACACACAAATGTACAGGGTCCGGCAGCGAGGTATGGAATTTGCAATTTGATTTGCATTTTCATCCATACAACATGATGGTTGTCCAAGAATTGCAAACCATCCGGTTTACAAAAGCATTTTGGAAATCTTGACGGATGATAGTGTTTTGATAATGAGCGTTGAAGCGCAGTATTATTTATGAGGAGTGGTTAATAAACAAAACTTCCTTTATTGGGCCTCTGAAAACCCACAAGAGTTCCATGAACAACCTCTCCACAGTCCCAAGGTTACTGTTTGGTGTGGCATAAGTCGAAACTTCATTACTGGTCCGTACTTTTTTCGTGAAAATGCAGAACTTCTCACAACGCCTGCACGAGTGTTTTGACAGCATGGACAGCACTTGACTGATGTGATATTTCGTACGTAATTAATATTTTTAAAAATTTTTTTTACTGCTTTTGTAATGGCAACATCTTAAGAATTTATAAATAAAATTTGAGTTTTTGTGAAAAAATGAGTGTGCTACAATTTTTTCAAACCTTCCATACCTCGCAGCCGGACCCTGTATATGGTCATGGCTTCGAGAAATGAAACCGAGTGGCATTTTTTTTTTTTAGAATTTACCGCTGTTATGCTCATTTTTTGAGAGAATACATCTCATAGGAACGATCGATATCATTATCAACAGTATAAACATTTCTAGTTTGATCTAAGCCACAGTTAAAGTCAGGCTGTCTTTAAAAATGACCGGAAATTCAAGTGCTCGTAAAAAGGTAATTTATATAATTTTTAATAATTTATTTTTTTTGAATACACTTAAGTTTTCAAGAAAAGATCTTACCTTACCTGAATATCTCATTTTTTTGTCAAAAAAGAAGTTTCAAGTTTGTAAATTTTAAATAACCAAATTCGTGTAATTCGTGTAACGTTATAAGACAAAATTCCTTAAAAGTTTTTTTACTTTTAGAAATTGAATTTTTTGAATTTTATTTAGTACTAGCTGACCTGGCGAACTTCGTCTCACCTTAACATAAACTCCAGAGTAGTTATAAAACCTAGATAGTTCCAATTTTAATAAATGGATGCAAAGCTTAATAATGATTTTACAAATATCCGAATTTTTCGGAACTTTACAATGAATTTTGTACCTTTACGTCGTCGGTGAAAATTATTAAATCATGCGATTTTTGGTGTTTTTACAGAATCATTTTTTGATTTTAATAATTTTCCGACTTTTTCAAATTGTTTGAATTAATATTTTTCTATACATAAATATTTTGTTTTAGTCCCTATCCGATCCCTATTTTTTGTTTTTTAAATAAAATAAAGTTTATGGTCTATACAGGGTGATTTGCATAAGATGCATCAAAGAGCTGCAAATCACCCTGCATTATGTTGTCCATTGACTTCTCGTTAAAGTTGATCCCAGAAAAATTTTGGCACATGAAATATGAATATGAATATGAAATTCTACTCACTTTTTTCTGGACCAAAAATCGGTAGATGATGGGCTAGAATTTTCCTGGTATTTGAGCTTATAGCAATTTCATGGGCCTTTAACCCTCCAAATGAGCGAAGTCCATAATGGCAAGCAATTTGATTTGTGCGTAATGTGTTACATTTGATTAGTTGAAGGAATTATAGGTATTTTATTTTTTCTATTTTTGTTTATTTATATTTTTTGACAAAACAAAAAAACTAAGAATTTATTTTTTGATAAGTAAAGGTGCACCTTATATTGCAGTAAAGGTAGTGTTGTGTTTAAGTATAAGGTATTATTTTTGTTTAAAGTATATATAAACACTCACGGACTTGAATTCAATGTTCTGTCAAAATTTGAAAGCAATTGCTTAAGAACTTTCTGAGATTAGCGATTAGGAACAAACATACATTTACATTTTTATTAATATAGAAGATTTTGTATTTATTTAACAAAACTAAAAAAAATATATTGAAACAATAGTTAAGGATGTGTAACGTTATAAGATATTTTTTGCTAAAGTTAATGAAGATGAAGTTTAAGACTTTTTTGGATTCAAATATATTAGTGAACTGTCTTGATTCTTTATTTATATGCCAAATTATTTATCTGCTTCAAATTTGAGGAAGAAAAATTAATTTTAAAGGAAATTTTAAAAATATTTTACCTGCTTTTCTAAAAAAACACAACATTTACTGTAAAGGACTATAACTTCTTACAGGGTTGTCCAATTTCTTTGATTTTGGTTTTAATTGATTAAGCATCCTAAAATCATGTATCATATGATTTGGGTGTACTAAAACGATTAAATGAGTAAAATGGGAATTTTGGAGAAGTTTTTGTTGTGTTGCATAGAATGATGTTTGGTGTCGATTCTAATCATAAAATTTCTTAAATCAATTTTTTTGGACCTTTCGGTTATATTTTGGCTTTTTGATCCGCCCATTTACGTTATAACAAAAAATGAAGTACCTTATGGTAAATAAATTATTTTTTTATATAAATTTGTTTTCTTGTTTATACTTTACTAGAATTTTTTCTTTCAGTCATATTTTCACCAATTTTCACACAAGAATTCGGAAGGTAACGTTATAAGACTTTTTTCTGTAACGTTATAAGACACACATTTGACCTCAAATAACACATACAAACATAACTTTTTCTTAAACAAAAAATGGTAAACTGTTAATTGGAATTTTATCTCAATTCTCTAAAAGAAAAAAAATTAATTAGCACACCAATTTCGCAGTTTTTTAAATATGTCCAGTAACCTCAACAGCTACTTCCAAAAAATGTAACGTTATCAGCCAATTCGGAGGGGAATATTTAAAAATCTAAAAGAGATAATTAAAAACTTTTTTCTACCAAAATTAGATTTTGAAGAGATCTTTCAGACGTATGTTTAAAAATCAGATAAGCGTTGCAGTTTTTCTAGTAATAAGGAAAAAACACGTACAATGTAACGTTATAAGACGGAAGCCATGACCATATATACAAATGGTATTTTTGGCGCTTTCACCACACAGCGCTCTAATACTCCCGTTTTCTAGCTTTACAGAAAAGTAAACCCACTTCTGCTCCAATAATTATTATTAATTTCCTTCCTCCTCCTGAGTAGCCATTTTTTTTTTCTAATGTACCTACATAATTTAATCTTTTTATATGAATCACAATTCACATATCATTTAGCTGCACTAAAGAAAGTCCGACATTGTTATTCGTGTCACGAAATTTCTTTGAGAACATTTTAAGGTACTCTATCACATCAAGACCCCAAAAAAGTGGGTATGTATGCATAAGATGTTATAGGCTCTTTTCTCTAGTATACATGTGGATGTATAGAAACATATGTATGTACATAACATAATATAATACATTGTCTATTATGACACACAATAATACATTCAAGAAAGTGTAAATTAATAACAAAACAAAAAAGTTCGTCAACCTCATTCAGTTTATTTTTGTTTCTTTGCGAAAAATGAATTGGAGACAAGTTCATTGACATTGAAATTTAAAAAAATGTGTCGCAGACTCAAAATAGTTTCATAACTACGTTGAAGAGACATACATAAACCATTCATCTACTTATGTATGTATCTATGTTGTTTATATAGAAAAAAGAGAACAGTGAAAGAGATTAAAAGCTTGCTTTTTGATAGCTTTATTCGGTAGTTTGTACATTTGTAAGCATATTTTATTATGTATTATAGTTTTTTTTCATTGACATTTCTTCTATTACATGATGGTGATTGTTAATGGATGAGTTTTGAAATATTTAAATAATTTTACAATTATACCTATACATTACCAGCTTTTGCCCGCGGCTTCGCTCGCGTTAAAGTCGTGGTAACAACGTTCCCCTTTCCTAATTTAGAACACAGAAGAGAACTCGGACCAGAATATTATTTCAATACACTACTGTAGACGATATTACATATAATGTCTTTCTATTTGGGGATATAATGAAAAGATTCTGGGCATTGGGTACACGCGAACATTTGCTACATACAATAAATTGTCCATAGTAACCCCATCCACCTCAAATGTTTGTCCTTGCGTTTTTTAAATGGTCATAGCGAAACTAGGCTTAAGAGAATATTGTAGCCTTTTAATGATTTTATGATTCCTCATAAGCTTGTAAAGAATACTTTTAGTCGGTGCTTTAGTTTTGCTTACACCAATATGGTAGTATGGTACGCGTGCAAAATATTAAGCATTTCTGGGACCAAGCTTTTCGGAACAAAAATTTTATCATCATAAAAAAGTAGTCCATCTGCAAAATAAACACGATCTTTAATATTCTAGTATTTAGTAAAATTGAAACTCAAGCTTAAGTGCATTTTTGACTTTGGCCAACCATTTTTAAAGTTCTTAATACTGAACTGATTGTCAATTTCAATTGTTTTTTTAAATACTTCCTTCTCTGAATCGCTCAAGTTTACCGAGTGAACTACATCTCTGAACGAAATGTCCTGTTAATAGTGTTATTTGACTTAATTTTGTTTTCATTATAGAAACTAATTAACAAGATGGGACAGTTTATAATTTAATATAAGCGCGGGCGCGATAAGTTGAGTGCCGTAGATTTAAATCCCACCCATGGCTGAACATGTTTTTTTTTTTAATAAAATTACGGGAATTTAAAAACAAAATTTTTTGACAACAAATCCAAATAAAAAGTGAAAAAATATACCTAGTTTGAAAAAACTAATAACACACGCTTAGCACATCGAACTTAAAAAATTAAAAATAATTTTTAAATTAAACGGAAAACAATAATGAACGAAAAATACTAATATTGTGAAAAAACCGTTGGACGCCTTGTTCCATATATTTTGTATATCGAGCGCCCCACGCTTTTTTCACATTAATATTATATACTTATATGTACATATTTCAAGAATAGAAGTTTTTGTAAAAACTTTTAAGAATACTTGAAGACAAAAATGTTGCCGTTGGCTTTTTTTTTATTTCACAAATATGATTTTTTTTTTGTGGTTTGGAAAAATATAAAAAGACGTTAAAAATATATGTATTTCGCTGATTGTATACTGGAAAAAAGTTAATCTGAGTGGATTTTCGAATGCGTTCGGTTTGGTTCATAACAAAATCGCCTTTTGTCTTTCCGCTTAGTGGTGTTAGAATTAATTTAGATTCTGAATGAATAAAATTTCTCCAATAGAGATGGCAACCCTTTTGATTATTATCAGACCTTTTTACTAACTGATAATGGGCAGTAGGGAAGCCTGGGAAAATATTTCTTTCACACAACTAATGGGATTGCTTTTCTGGAGCGATTAAGCAACAAATATCCATACATTCAAACTTTCACATTTATATTATTAGTAGGATTACATATAATTTTGGAAAAAAAAATAGTTTCTCATTATCCTTTTAACAAAATTTGGAGTTTTAAAATTACTTTTTCAAAAACTGTTCATAAACACAACTTTATTTTAAATGAAAAGAAGAGATTTCTACTCATTAGAGCTTTTGGTAACTACATTAAAAAGAAAGCTTAGAAAACTAAATATATTTTTTTAAAAAAGAAGGTAATCATCATACTTATGTAATAACTAATAATAATAAATTATATAGATATGCTCTAATAAGGTATAAGAAACAATCTGTGGCTATTTTGAAAAAGAAAGTATTGTAATTATGTATTTATTTCACAGAATGTCGTAGTTAAAAATAAATTTCACAATCTCTTACCAAAACTTTATATTCACAGGATGTAGAATGCCTCCTTGAATAAAAAATAAAAAAAAAAATATTACTCAATGATTACGAAATTAAAACATAGTACTGTAGTATTCAATAAGTAAAAAAAGCTTAAGCTATGTCAAAAATTTAGCATTTTAATTTGAAGTTATTGTATATTATCCAAAGAGAAATTTAACAACTTTTTACGTCATAATAGTAGATATTATATATTATTAATAAAAATGCATTGATTAGACCGAGGTTCAATTTGTGCAATATATTAAGTCTGGATGTCCCGATCGACGAACTCAATTATTATAAAATTTTATATTTCATCAAATATAATCGCATCATTATTACTATTGTTGTCATAATCTATCTATTCTATATATAAAACAAAGACGTGTTTGTTACAACACTTATAACTCGAGATCTGCTGAACCAATTTTCATGGTTATTGATTCGTTGGATTTGTCTCCACCCCGAATAGCAGAATACATCTTTAAAACAATGAAAATTAACACCACCATGGCTCATTTTTGTCTCTGCACTATTGAACACTATACTATGCCAAATAATATTTTAAAAAAATGTTTTTTCCTTCAATATTTTAAATTAAATTGCTTACGAAATTAAAAGACTTACAAGTCTTATTTTGATGCATATTTTAAACCGCTGCCGTGTTTTTTAACTAATTAACTGACATTTTTATTTATTATTATCGATAAGAAAATACACAAAGTGTCCACCTGGAAGTATGATCAAGACATACGGTTGCCACTTTTCAAATCTGAATTTCTTCATTAAAATAATTTAGACTTGCCAAATAGCATCACTGTTTACAAAACAGTCATAACATTGAAGATTGAAGTTTAGAATGGTCGAATTGACTTTTTGACAAAACGGCCACAGTACTTACCACAAATCCATCGTTTCTCGAAAGATTTGGTAAAATTTTTAAGACTGTATTAGGTAATCTTTAGATCTACTGAACCGATTTTTAAAATTCATTTACCAATATATTTGTGATAAATTGAATATGGAAAGAAGCAGAAAATAGTGCCTCAAGATTTTGTTTAAGAGAAATACAAGGGAAACATAATGAACAAAATATAAGGTCCATTTATAGGTTTTTATGCTGGATTGGAGCTGGTATCTTCATGCCATCTATTCTGTAAAGGCTTTTTGAATCCACAAATCTAATCATATAAGTTGCTATTGTTCATGGTCCTGTATGTGAAGAGAAAAGATCTAGAAGACGCTTTTATTTTTATTTATGATTTTCAAAAGTCATTAATCGAATTGAGATTAAAAATTGTGTTCATTGGTTAAGTTATGAATCCAAAAACTTTATTAGAACCTGGATATGAAGATTTAAAGCAATTTCCTTCACACAATTTGAAAAACAGGGCAGAACAACGTCTGCGGGGTCAGCTAGTTAAACATGTTTGTAATAAAAGACTTATGGTAGTTATATGATATACATATACATACATATGTTTTACTTTCCACAAATTCTAGCAGATTTACAAGAACTGCGTCAATTGAAACCTTGTTGTCTTTTAAAAATTTAACCAGCTTCAAAGATTTATCTGATAAGATTGAAATCTGCATTTAAAATCAAACAAAATATTTTACCAATATACATATGTATGTATGTATGCAATAAGAATAATAAATGGAAAAATATTGAAAATCAAGTAAATTCAAATGTATGTACATATGTACGCTAAACTATAATTTTGCATTATTTTAAACTTCAACATATTAAACTTAAATTATAATAAATAAAAATAAATTATTAATTACTATAAAAATAGGATTGAACAACTAGAAATCTTTAGTAAGAACACATTTGGATGTGCTTCTGTGAAATACTAATTGTGTGATGCATTCCAAAGGCTAAGTATTAGAAAATAAATACAAATTAAAAATTTGTCAATTTTTTAAATTATTATTATCTTCTATTTTAAAAATATTGGTATATACATATATTCTGTTTCAGTACTTGCTATTGTAACGCACAATGATTCTAAAATTAAACAGTTTAAATAGTAGGAATCAAAAAACACTATTTCAACAAGGCACAGTATACCTACATAATAAAGTATACCTATGTACATACATATACATACATTGAGCTTTTCACTTAATCCATTTACATACTTTCATTTATATGATACTAGCGGAACCCCCGACCGCTTTGCAGGGCGTTAGAAAAAAAAAAAACAATTTTTTAGCTTCCCATAGGCGGTTATTGTTTTTGACATATCTGGACGTTTTAAGGTCATACAATATCTGTCATTTTTAGAGATGCCTGTGTGTACGTACTTTTGAACATTCGAAAATCATTTTTCGTTCGATATCTCAAGAACGCGTAGAGATATCGACTCCAACTAAATTTTTTTCGACAGGTTATAACTTCAAAAGATAAAGAAAGGACTTTAATAGAAATTCAGTTAATGGTTGTTTTACTATAGCGATTTAAAAAAACAGTGAAAATTATGATTGGTTATTGCAAATATCTTAGCAAAGGACAAAGTTATTGACTTCAAATAAACTGCACATTCCGGTGTAATACAAATTTGCTATAAATTTGAACAAAATTCAACATACCGTTATTTTTATAAAATAGAAAAAATTAATTAACAGTTTTTTTTAATAAAAAACAACAAAAAAAATGCATTAAAGGCGATGTGCAATGCAAAATCTTCACTAACTGCCAAAGTGTCAAAGCAAATGGAAAGTTATCAGTGTGGGTCGCACCGAGCCTCTTTTTTATTTGTTTTATATTTTTTCATATCAATGCCTTTTTATAAACAAAAATATCTTTGGTTTCATTATTAATAATCTTATAAGAAATGACCCATACTCGACGGATGCGGTTACAAAAAAAATGAAAACATTAAAAGACTAAGACTGGATATTTTAAGCTTAAAATTAAGTTAAAAATGCAAAAAAAAAAACAAAATTTTTCAAAAAAAAACAATAAAAACAGTAATTGAAATAACTATTTTGTGCTATAATTGGATACAAAATATATAAAAAAAAAGTATAAACAAATATAATTCATTGTTTGTCGTTTCCTTACCAAAACTATGGTTCAGACCATGCATTTTTATTTAAAAAAAAGTAGCCAGCAACAGGAATCGAACTTAAGACCCCTCACGTCTAGAGCGGAGATCTTACCAGGACAACACGAACTCTATTGTGCGCAAATTCCTAAATATTGTTAAAATAAGCGACCAAAATTTAATTTCTTTGTTAAACATATTTTCCATATTTTTTTATAATTTTGTTTTGCACCCTAAGTCTTCTACTCTTATTCCTCTTTAATTAAAAAAAAAAATTAAGAAAATCGGTCAACCGGTTTGGCTGGTTAGTGATCGAACACAAAAAAAAACAGACTTTCTTTTATATATATAGATGCACAGCAATAACGTGTCAAAATATGTAAGCTCAATGACGTGACTATACTTCGTTCAACAAAAATATACAGAACAGGGAAGATAGGATATTTGCCACTCACGATTACAAGTGTAGCTTTCAATAAACCATTTTAATCTAACAGCCCTCGAATGGTTGCGTAATGTCAAATGTGCATTATCAGTAGGAATATTCTATCACAAATGTTAACTGATGGGCTATCATCTGTCTTCATCAATTATTATTTACATAACTGTAAATCTAACACAATTTCAATTAATTAACAATGCGAAAATAAATTAATTTAATTCATTTACTTAAAAAGCAAACAAAATTTAACAGCTTTTTAATATCACTTCCAGCACAACAAACAAACACTACCCATTCGCAATCAGTTTAAATGATTATCAAGCATGTACGAGTGTATTATCGAGTAATTAATGATTGAAGTTGTATATTCACTACACACATCTAGGATCAAGCATGCATGAGTCTTCAATCTTTTCTTTTTACATTGCCGGTTTGGTGAGAGGACGAGTACAATAAGCTCCAAAAAAGACTGTGTACCACCCATAAATGTATTCAGGATGGAACACCAGGATACCAAGTTTTGTAAGTCTAGGTATTAATTTCATAGTTAACAGACTCGTTAAGGAGAAGCATGCTATTCAATGCTCCAACTTAACGCATTATAAAAGAGCCGACAGAAATTAGAAGCATGCTGCTGGCCATTCACGGCCAGTTAGCAGGACTTCAAAACCAGATCAGGGAGCCGGAGCAGGCGTCGAGGGTGGATTATTTCTACTCTTGGTTGCCGAGCTTGACGCTTGTAGGTTAAGGGCGTGCTGCCGGTTAGCTCTTTAGGATTCTAGCTGTGAATGTAAATTCACTTAGTTGATAGCCCAAAGTCCAGATGTGTTTTTGGCCAGCGAAACAAAGCTGAACCAGAAACACAAACTGACACACAATAACTACAATATCGTACGAAAGGAACCGGACCGGTCCAACTCCACTCAAGGTTGCGGCCTCGCTGTTTTTGTACGAAAAGGGTTATTTACAACAGCGAAATACTCAGATTTGTGTCGCTTGACTTGTGCATCATATGAATTCTCTCTCCAGCAGGGGAAGCGGATGTATGTATGTGGTCGCACTTTACGCACCGCAACTACTCTAGCCACTTGATTTTATAGGAGAGCTCGAAAAATTTTTTCAGTGCTTGCAACTGCACTCGGAAGAGAAATTTTATCTCATGACCGGTGACTTAAACGCCAAACATTTTGATTGGGGAAATAAAATTCTATAGGTAACCATCTGTTTTCCTGGAACTATAAGTATAAGTATGCATAACAATCTGTTTTATTCTTTCAATTTTCAATTTCACTTCCTAGAATCAAGTACTTTATTTAAACAATATATGTACCTATAATTTCTTATTAATAAAGATTTATGAACAGTGAGATATCATTCTTCATACCTTATTAACCAACGAAACATGAAATACAAAGCAAGCAACTCACAAAAAATAAGTTGCGACCAACAACATACAACAACATTTGTTACGTGTGCAACGTAAATGAGGTAGTTAATGTAGTTAAATGTAGTTAACGTAGTTAAACGTAGCACACGTAGTGCTAGACGTCAAAATGTAGTTTGAAATATTAATTCAAATGTTGAAAAGTGTAAATTAAAAAGTAATTATAAAAATTTTTTCTCCAACTTCATTCATGTTCAAAAAGAGCATAGAGAAAAGTAACGAAAAAACAACATTTTTGACTATAGGTATATGCACGATTGCCGTTTTGGTAGAATCCTAAAAAATTTGGTAGGAAATTTTAGCTCTGGTAGGTTGGTAGGATTATTGTCCATTTGGGAGGTTTTTTCAATATAAAACACCCGACACTAATTTAGTGTAAACGCAGCCCAGGATTTACCCTTAGGCCAACCAGGCCCAGGCCTGGGGCATCACGAAAAAAGGGGCCACAAAAGTAAGTAGAAGCAACTGAAACTTTATTGCTCATACGAGCAAAATGGATAATAGATTTTCACAAATCTTCAAATTCGGCAAACGGCAACACTCAATTATTTTCATATATGTACCTACAAATAAATACATTTCATTTTCAAGCAAACAATGTACATAGCACCACATGTATTTGTTTTCTTAAATAACATAATCTGCTTTTCCAGTTGAAACTCGATTAACCGGGATGGTCGGGACCGAACCCATTACGGATAATCGAAAATTCCGGATAATAGAACTTTTTTTTCTCAAACAAAAATGTTATGTATTTTACTTTTTTATTTTTATATATTTAAAAAACAAGCATAAAATTATTCTATAAAACTTAACAATTCATTCAGTGCATATTTTTGTCTGTACATAGTGTATGTATGTTAAATGTAATTAATGCAACAGATAGAAAATTCCGATAGTTTAGAGAAGTTAAGAAACTTGTTCGGACCTGGCTTATTCCACAAAAAACTTATCAACTTTTCACTTTGCATTTTTCTAATTGATTTAATTTTTGCAAAGTCATAAGTGTTCCTGTTCCACAATGTTCTTTGCCAATTTTAATTTGCACTAACCAAATTTTTGCTAAGACTTTGCACTCTCTGCATAGACTTTGCATTTAATGCAACTCTTCTGCAAAGTGAAAGTGTAAAGTGTTCCACAAAGCATTTAATCATCTTTGCACTTTTGTCTTATCACTTTTCATTATTTTTCAAAATCAAAGACTGTTGTTTGTGTTGAGAACATTATTTAAGTATTCTGCACTAATTTTTCTTCAATTTTGCTTAAAAGAAAATCAACTTGAATTCGATTTGAACGAAAACACTCATTAAAATTATAATATTTCAGTCCGAAAAATGATTACGGTCTTTATAATTTCTTGTTACACGCTTGTCTTCATCATAGTCAAGTAAAAACTCACGTCTTAACATCTTAAAAACTTCACTAGGTAGTAATACCAATATGCATTTGCAAAGCGATCGTTCTCTTTGCAAACTTTTGATAAACTAATCAAAATTCGCTTTGCGAAAATAGAATTTGAAGTTTTTGTGGAATGAAAACGAAACAGAATAATTTTTGCAAAGTCTTTGCAAATTACACTTTTCAATATTAACTTTGCACACAAAAGAATTACAAAGTGAATATAAAAATTGCAAAGACTTTGCAAACTACACTTATCATTTTTAACTTTTCACTTATCAGACTTAATAGTTCTGTAGAACAGAATGTTTTGCAAATTGACGAAAAATTTGAAAAGTACAAAGTGAAAAGTTAATAAGTTGTTTTGTGGAATGGGGCCCTGTTGTCATGTTACGGATAGTAGAGTTTATTACGGATAAAAGATTTTAAATAAATACAATAAATGCTTCGTACATCATACCATAATTTCGAAGTAACTGTTTGTTCATTTAAAACCACTGGCTAGTTGCAACTGTTTCATCCGTTTAAGGGCCCATACCCATAGACAGAGTATATCTAAATATTTATATAAGATTATGTGGGAAGATAAAATTACATCAGCGTTTCCGAACGTAGACACGGCATTACGTTTATTTTTAAGTCTGATGGTGACAAATCGTTCTGCGGAAAGATCATGTAGTCAATTAAAACGCTTAAAAAGTACTTGTCGAACAATGATAACGCAGGAAATACTTGATGCACTATCTCTGCTCTGTATTGAGAGTGATTTGCTTCATGAAATAGATTTCGATGAACTTATAAAAGACTTCGCTGCTAAAAAAATATTTCAAAAATTAAGTAAAAATCTGTAAAAAAAAGTCGTATGGAATTCATTGTAATTTGTTTTCTTGAGTAGGTATTTAATTTTGTATGAAGTAAACCATACAATATAAGAGAATATATGCAAAGGGGGCACCATTTACTCTACAGGCCCAGGGCCCAAAAAAGATAAATCCGGCGCTGTGTAAACGCATATTTATTTGTACTTTATTTGGCTCAATTCACTCCTTAACATGTCGCCTGCATTCGTTTTTAATTCTCCACATAAATAAACATAAATGTCTGTCTTTGTATTTCAGACATAATAAATCTCCTGTGAACACACAAAAAAATCTCCTGTGAACATGGCCTTTTATATTAATCAATTTGACGTTTGAGTTAGTGATGCGCACAATCGGAAGTTTCAAAAATATCGAAATGTTACCTTTCTTTTCATTCATATGCGCCATCACTAATATAACTATGTTGACATAATCAGATTTGTTTTCATTCTGTTTGGAAGTTTTTAGAAATTGGTAGACATTTAAAGCTCTTTAAGATTAAACAGATTTCAAAACATGGATAAGTGAGTATTCTATTATTATTTTCCAAGATAGTATTTGTTTTTAAATTGAATTTCTTAAAATTCAGTCTGATATTTTATGTTAAGGTGTTTAGTGTTTAGTAATAATATTTGTAAACTTTGTCGAAATCTTATAAAAACCTATTTGATTTAAAATAACTACCTTATATTATCTTAAGCGGTAAAATGTGGTAAATGTGTGATTTGAAATAATATTTTATGTTTTAGTATTAAGGTTTCTTTTAATAATTTATTTATGAAATTAATCAATATGTGATAAATATGTGACATACTATTTTTTGTTTTATCCTTATGTTTCCTTAATAGGTAATATTTATTAAATACATGCTGTGAATTAAAGTTTTATGATTTTCTTTTGTAACATTTAACTTAATAGGTATTTGTTTCTTTTTAAAACAATAAAAATGAATTTATTTTAAATTCTTTTTGAGGTTTGTCTTTTTTTCAAAAAAAAAAATCCCATATTAAGCTTTGGAAAGCTTATCACATAATTGGTAGGTTTTTAAAAAATATTTGGTAACTTTTTTTTGGGGGGAGTGGCAACCGTGGGTATATGGCGAAGCGATGAAATTTATAGCAAAAAAAGGTCATGATCATCACTTTGCTACGTCATCAAACTAAAGGGTAAACCACACACAATATTGTTCTGTATACTTTCTACGACGCGAATTGGACGTGCACTTTCTCTAGTCAAGCCGTTGAACAAAAAACTGGTTTGTCATTACATATTCCTCCTATTTCAATAACCAGTTTTTCTATTGCATTTTCTGTTCTTGATGCAAGATGGCGGAAACACCAACAAGAGACCAACAACAAAAAACATTTGAGAGTAGATGGGAGAGGTAATTTCAAAGGAAAAAAATCCTATGTAGAACCCTTTTCAAAAATTATTTAAAAAAAAAATCATGGCCTCAATAAAAATTTTCGAATTGGAAATCAGTAGAAAAAATACAAAAAAAATGTTTTAAACTATGCACAAGCATTACTTTCTTGGGTTTTTTCAATGAACATTTAAAATGTTAATATTTTTTTTTCGAAAAAGTCTCCCATCAGCTACTCCCAAGATAATAAGATAAGCTATTCAATAAAATAAAGAAAACAAATAAGATCAAAAAGATTAAAGAAACAATACCTACATGAAATGTAAGACTGTTGTATTGTTTAAAACTTGTACAGCTAATTTTTTAAACAAATTTTACTTGTGATGAATATATTTCAGACTGGCTTTAATTTTTTTTTTCGTTTCGATGAAATATGTTGTAGATTGAAAAAGTTATACCTGTTCAAAGAACAATGAGATTGGACTAATTTTTTGCCCATAAAAAAATTAAATAAATTTAAGTCTATACGTGAATCCCTTAATTAACTTAATCTGCAACCAAAACATAAGTTAAATAAAAACCTTTGTCATACCAAAAATAAATGGTGCATTTTAAACGAAGCGAAGGTGAAAATAACGACAACATTATATTTTGTTACACTCTTAGCATTACTAAATTATACATTTTAAAATTAAAATGATGGAATGTAGTAGCATTAACACATTGAAACATTAGTTTTTATTTCAATTAATTATTATCATTCGAAATCTAAAAGTTATCGCCTTATTTGGAAAATTCCAGCAGTTTTTTTCGCTGGCCACCCAGCCTTAATGCTTATCGCTTAATGACGGAAGACCAACCAAGTGATAATAGCTATCCATTGCCTTGTCCTAGGCAAGAACACATACCTCTTTCAACGACTCTAATTTACCTCATATAAAATGAATTTCTTAAATTGATCAATTGCATTGTTTCCAGTCCGACCTAAACCAAGAAATGTCTTTTTATTGATCGAATAACTCATTCTGCGATATGCAAAGATGTATTGTTCATTGTACATAATGTATGTGTACGTATAGTCGAATACCAAATAACATGGGTAATACAGCCTTTCTGGTTCATCATCTTCAATGCATGAAATAAACTAGGTCAATACCGTTATAAAATATTCTACAATCCAAAGTGGAAAGTCACAATAGAAAATTGACTCACTTCCATAGCAACGACAACACCACATTAAAAGTGTGTTACCTACCTGCAATATGTACATACATGTAAATACTATATGAATAGAAAATACATAATAAGAAGGATGAAAGAAAATCATCAAACATTGTGCAAAGCTGAAGTCGAATAGTAGGTCACAGTCACATAAAAGAGGAAAACCAAAAACAAACTCATATACAAAAAAGTTGGTTTCTTATGAGCTAATGCTATGTTTGTTATGTGTAATGTGTTTGCCTATAATGCATAAAGAGAAAGTGTTATGGCCAAACTAACTACACAGAAAGTGTGCATTTTATGTCTCACAAAAATGCTTTCAACTTGGCCTACAAAGGCAAACAATCTAGTTTGATAAACGGATACAAAACTATAGTGGGAAAGCCCACGAAGGGATTTGGCGATTTACTCTAGCGCCTCAGATTAATGTAAGGGAGGTTACCTTACCTATTGATAAGTAAGTAAGCGCGTCAGATTATGAAAATAGCTATAATGTTAATAACCTACTAAATAAGAAGTTTAAATTTCGCCAATCTCACGATTTGCATTTGACTCACCCAAGGGGGTGATTTTGTGTTTTAAAGTAAATGATGTCAGAATAAAAATGAAAATATAATCTTGCCATTTCCGCAAGCTGAAATTTTAAAAATAACTGCTTTAAATGAAAAACAGATTGCTAAAGAATAACGGTAATACTGGCACCTAAGTATTATACCTAATTTTTTTTTAAAGTCAAAACTCTGTTGTATCAGCCTATTTTTTAATCGAGTGAAATAAATTAATTGTTTTCGATAAAAATAATTCTAAAGTAAAAATTTATCAAAAAAGTAAAAAAAAAAGGTTTAAAGTTCAATTTTTCAAAATTTTGTCTGTTTCAAAAGTCAATATTTTCCACTAAAATTGAAGATGGCAAAAGTTATTCCAATATTGAAATCTCGGAAAACCGGGAGTGATCGACTTAGTAATAGGCCAATAAGCCTACTAAGTACTAAAGGGTGGTTAAATTTTAAAGGCCGAAGTAAGTGATTTTAAGTAATACACAAATTATTTAGGAAATTAGTGTCATTTCTTTTTATTATGATAATGCTTGTTTTTGCTAGTTTGGTTATACCTATACGGACCCCCTTCATGATTTAGAACACAGAAGAGAACTAGGAACAGAATATTATTTTGATACGCTAGTGTAGACGATATTATACGTCTTTCCATTTGGGGGTAGAATGTAAAGATTATGGGCATTTGATACACGCGAACATGCTACATACCTATACGCATAAGCCTGACTGGGGCGCCTAGTTTTTATAGGTATCTACCTATAATATTTACTTTAAACTAAAATCAGCAAAACCAATTCACGAAGCAAAACTAATAAAAATAATCCAAAACCAAAGCGATTATCTTATTCCTTCAAAGTTAAGGAGTATTATAAATGTAAACTAAACGAATTAATCCAATCCGAAAAACAGCAACGGTAAAACCCAATCCAAACCAAAAAAACAATACCAAATCGCAAAGCTAAACACTAATATCCGAAAATCGAAAGCAGTTAAATCAATGTGAATCAATCGTCGAATAACAGAATATATGTAGGTACCGTTTGCACTGTAGTATGAAGCGTGGGCCGATGACCCTATTTTTTTTGTACAAGCGAGTTTCAAATACATATCAACCCCATCTGTCGGAATCCATGAGTAACACTTATTTATGTTTAAAATTTTAATTTTTATCTCAAAAGCTGATTGATTTGTTTAAATTATATTATTTTATAATTGGATTGTATCACTTAACCTGTAATAATTTTGCGGAGAGTCTCACACAAATTTCCAACCCTCATCTTAGGGGCTGGGGGAAGATTTCCACATATAAATAACCCCCCCTCCCTTTTAATTTTTAGCTTTCTTTCTTGAAAATTGCGTAATGCTATACAAACTTCCACCCGCCCATTAAAGGGAAGTGGGGGGGTTAGAAAGAGACAAGAAGTAGCCTATGTCACACTCCACCAATTCAATTATCTCCACTTAATAACTCACGTCAATTAGTCGCTCCGTTTTCCCGTGAATGACGGACAAACAAACATGGTGCAATTATGTATACAACAAAATATCGGCCAAATGGCCGTCGCGACACCCCTATCCAAATTTTCAATGACGCTGAGGCATAATTGAGGGTCTATGCCGTTAATGTGCCGAATTATCTCATCCTTTAGCTTTTGAATTGTTGCTGGCTTATCGACGTACACCTTTTCTTTCAAATTACTTCAAAGAAAGAAGTCCAAATCACATGATCTTGAGGGCCAATTGACATCGAAACCGCTTGAGAAAACACGGCCATTGTTTCGTTTGCTGTGTGGAAAGTGGAACCGTCCTGTGTAAACTTGAAACCACATATCGTCCACATCCATATGTTCCAATTTGGGCGAACACCATTCACAGTAACTGCCTGACCGGCCTCATTTTGGAAAAAATATTGCCCAATATTGTGCGTGCATTGGTTTCTTATACAATCATTAATGGATTTTCATTCGCCCAAATGCTACAATTCTGCTTATTAATGAATCCACTGAGCTAAAAATGTGCCTCATCACCGAAGATGATTTTCTTCTAAAATTGATCATCCACTGTTGCCATTTCTTGCCACCATTCTGACCATTGAGGACGCTTGAAATGGCCAAGAGGCTTTAGTGCTTGAGTCAATTGCACCTTGTAAGCGTGTAAATGCAAGTCTTTATGCATAATGTCCATCAACGACGAGCGTGAGAGCAGAGGTGCAATTGCATTGAATAAGAAATAGAGGAAGAGGCATATGTCACACATACAGTGTACGTGAGTGAAGCATTAAAATAAATTAAAAAAAAAACAATTCTGATGATCATCTGTCATTTTGAATAGCCGTACGAGAGTGTGGAAATAAAAGAATAGCCATATTTAAGCGTTGAAACCATATAAAAAAGTAAAATAAAAGTGATTCTGTTAAATATATACTATATTACATTTAAAATAATACAAAACAATATGTGGTGATGTGTTAAATCGTACAAAAACACCTATGTATACCTAATAAGGATAGAAAAAAGTTTTTGTTTCACAAGTAAGTTCTTGGCCCATATTCAGCACAAAGTAGTTTGAAGTGATGTTTTTTAGGTAATTACACTATCGTAAAATACTTTTCAATTGATATTTTATGGTATTTTTCCTTAATAAAGCAATTCTGTTGAGAATTAAATTATACTTCTATCTTGTGACTTCTCTGGAGACGACCTGTCAAATTATAAATTCTCGGACAGCGTCGGATTAGTTTTTGCTGGTGATGGCAAGGCGCCCAAAATCGTTGAGCCCGTAGAGGAGAATTATTTTTCTACTTAATTGACAAAAAATGTTCAAAGTAACCATAAGTATAATTTCAAATTATTTGACTAAGAAAAATATCTGTGAAAGCGTTTTTTTCATTAAAATAAAACTTAAAACTAAAACCTATATGTATTTTCATTTTTAAATTCCCAATTTTAAAGTTTCTGTAATAGGTACGTTTTTTTTTATTACTTAAAGCTTGATTTCTTCGTTATTATAACCTAGCTAAGCAAATAAATTGAAAAAGACTTTCATTCCATCATTTATTAGATCGAATAAAATTAAACTAAATTAAAAAAAAAATTCTTTCAAGGCTGCAAACAATTTATTTGGGCGCCCCAGTAAGTAGCCGTTAACTTTCATGTCGACCTTGTATCAAAGCATTTGTGTGTGTATAACTCACACAAGTATGAAAAATGCTTCACTTTTTTCTTGATATGCCTCTTCCTGTAGTTCTTATTCAATGTGCAATTGTTGGGAACGATGACAAGTTGAGGTGGACGGCTCTTCAGCCACACCATAGCGAACAGCACCAATATTTTCTACAGTACAGGCTGTACGAGCATGCACTAGTGTTTTCACATCTCCTAAAGACCTGGTTTGTTCAAATTGAGTTACCCTGGAATTGAGAAATGTCAAATGAAATATAGAAAAAAAATTACATTGTGGTTCACATTCAACATCGGCCCTTAAAATTTAACAACCCTTTACATGTAAGTAAGATTTTTAAGAAGTTAGTTCGTTGCAAATTAGAAATGTTTTCAAACGAAAAAAATTATTCTACCAATACAGCAATTGGCTTCGGGCTTCTCACCAGGTTCTTAGAATCAGTAAACACATAAAAGAAAAATTTAGGGAAAACAAATCAACAGTATTATTTTTACTATACTTCATCCAATGGGAATGGTGCAGGGAGGATATGGCGTCTTTTTCTCAACATATCTTCAGAAGTTTAGTTGTGTGAAAGAAAAAATTGGTCAGCGTTACCGTAGTGCATATAATAAAATTGTGAAAGTTCTCAAGAAAATGAAAAGAATTGCCGTCTATTGTAACTGCATTTTAAAAGATTTCCCGTAATTTCCAATGCAAATACTGAAAACAAATACTATGTTAACCCCATACCATTTGAAAGTTTTAAAAAACTCTAAAAACAAAAGCTCCTCTACAAAAACCTAAATAAAACAGAAGTTAAAAGTTACTTAATACGGTAAGGTAACCCTGTATCTCATAAATATAAAATGAAGGTTAAAATCTATCAGTGCGCATTTGACTTTGCGCGTAACTGATAAAAAAAGCTCTCTCATACGGCCTGTACTGCACATTCGATTTGGATGGAGTATAGATGTTGAAAATGCTTTTGACACCTACGTGGCACAATGCACTCATATATAAATTCACTATAAATGATTGCCCATCCTTTTTAATTAAACTTATACAAAGATTCTTAAGTGATAGAAAATTTATAGTTTCACTTAATGGCATAAGTACATTCCGCGTCGAAAACTACTTATTCCTGCTGGCGTTCCTCAATGATCAGTGTTCTCTCCTACTTTGTTTAATATTTTTATTTCAGTTTTCCAGGCTTGCATAATTGTGATTAAGGTATGTATGCAGACGACATTGCGATATTCTCTTAAGATGAACAACCCGCGAATATAATGAATAATATTCAAAATGCCTTAGAAATTATTTTCGAGTATTATAAACACTGGCTAATTAAAATCAATGCTGGGAAAAGTCAGGCTATTTTTTCACCAGAAAAAGAAAGTATTTTTTTCCAGTCGTAATACCAATTTAAATAACTGTGACATCCCTTGGATCAAGTCTGTCAAGTATTTAGGCATACACTTGGATAAGAAGTTGACCTTTAAGGAGCATATAAAAATGACAGCAAATAAAATAAATGTAGGCATACAACTGTTATACCCGCTTATTAACCGACCGACGACGACGATGCGGCGGTCATTACTTAGCAAATACAAAAAACTTATAATTTTTAAAGTTGTTTTTGAAGTAATGCCATTACATGGATCACCCATGTACGTAGAAATAGTGCATAAATACATCTACAAAAATTGCAAATTCTTCTTAACAAAATCTTCTATTTTGTTATGTTTATATACTACCTATTTATTTGTTATTATTTTCTTTGTTTTTGTTTACTTATACTCATTTGTTTTATTTACTTATTTGTTTATTTATTTATTTATTCACTTATTTGTTTATTTTTTTTTTATGTATTTATTTTTTCATTTATTTATTTGTTTACTTTTTTACTTATTTATTCATTTATATACATATTTAGTTTTTCACTGGTAAAATAAATTACAAATATTAGATTCTTTTAGATTTAAGAACACTTTTTGTGATATTGTTTTGAACAAAATTCCAATGAAGGCTTTTCTTTTTCTAATGTTTTCCTTCAAACTCATAAATAATAAGATGCACATAGGTACTGTCCAAAAACCAATTATCAGTTTTCAGTAATAAGATACAATTTGGTATCATAATCTCTGTGCTGATCAATGACTTAAAAATATTGTAAAGTATATAAATTTATTTGGAACAATAAAATAAAATATCTATCTTTTGATGCGGCAGGCACCTTTGTGTGGAAGAAAGCTCTCCCATAAGGCCTTTACTGCAAAAACTGATTGGACAGGGTACCTATACAACATACAAGTCATAAAACCATTCGGTTTGGTGTGTTCGATTCAAAATTGATAGTTACATTTACCACAATTAGCCAGTCTAGCACTTCATTGCACAGTTTTTGCCAACACTTTTTTATTTATTTTTTGTATCTAAATGTTGACAAAATACCTATATTGATATAAATAATTTAATTTAAATTTAGTAGTATAGAACAGACTTCTGGCTTTCATATGTCGTATGTAGTAGGTATATACTTTATGGTAAGTGCTGTTGTTTTTTAATTTTTTTATTACAAATGAATTGATTTATTTTTAATATGCCCCTACCTCCTTTACAATAAAATATGCTTGTTTGACCCTTCTATAAAAACTCGTTATCAATTCTAGGAGCCCTAGTAATAGTAGGTAGTTGTGCTCGTGGCAATCGCGTTTATTTTATTTGAAGTCGATTATTCTACTCGTTCTTGAGTGAGTTGTCTCATTTTATCTTCGCATTGTGAATCATAATTAAATTCTCTTATAAATATCCCTGCATACCTCGGTCCAGCTCCGTGCTATTAGACTTAACCTTCAAATATTTATACAAAAAACATTACACACACTCACACATTAAGCTATTAAGTACGCTGTGGATTTACATACATACATACAAACTATATACTTACTAACAAGACCTAAAACATAAATAAACAAAGGCTGCATTGATTCACTGCACACAGAGGAAAACAAATTTAATTTTATAGTGTATCTACGTACCTACTCCATATTTTAATTTTACTCCATGTTATATGGATATTTTATCTTATTTGTTTTTTGTTAAGCATATTATATCTACATGTTTAGATAGGTATATACCAAGAAAACTGTCCAGCCTTGAACTTCTACGAGAGCCAGAGCGCATTGACTTCATTGACGCTGATATAACGCTATAAGTAAAAGACAAAACAACAAGTAAAGGTGGTAGAATACATACAGTGCGGTTTTTATAATTGAGCTCAACTCATATTATGAAAAATGTTTAAATATCTCATGGGTATCCAGTAAAATGAATCAAAGTCATTTAAAAGCATAAATCTATAAGCTCTTATAATAAATTAAAGTACAGTATTAATTAAATTAAATTATGTAGTACGATTGTTAAATTTTGTACGTATGAATATACTTCAAACATATTTATGTTTATTTATGTATGTATATCTTAAGGAAATATTGAGCCATGTTTAGTTTCATTTATAAACAAATGACAGTTTTTTCATTACATTCTTACCTATATTTTAACCATGTCATGTCACCCTTTTTTCTATCAAAATTTTCTACCTGTTTTCCTAAAAAGTTTGATTTTTTTTAAATAAAAGATAAGGTACAGCCACTTAGTAACGGATTAACAAATTTTCAGGATATACGCTATAAAGTTTTTGCCGCACTCACCTCCACAATTCGTCTCCTTTGTTTTCCCAAAAAAGTGGCATACCTACTCAGTATAGATCTGGGTATTGTAGGTTATTTGGTATTGGTACCCAGGTACCCAACCTATTACTGGGTACCAGGTTTGTATATTGCATGAGTACCTGGGTATTATGGGCTCCAATACCCATTTAAAAATCGTCAAAATTGTAGGCCCGTTCTTGTGGCTCTAAGGCGACGAATTGTCATGTCCTAGAATCCTATAGATTAGTATTACAATTCAACAATTTCGTTTAAGTTTCAAGTAATTATACATTTTCTATATTTTGGCTCTTTCCACTCATTCAAAGTTAGGGCAGATGTGCACAGCAGTGGATTATAGATTAGGGGCGGCGAACAAGCTGCTATAGAATATGGAAGATTGCTAAACGGATTCACGGAACGTAAAATGAAATATAAGCGTGTTAATAAGACAAGTGAGAGGGGAATGTCATGGACAAAATTTGTTGCAGACTTAGGTATATGTATCTGTAGAAAAAAAGAATTGGTAGACTCAAGCCTACTCAGCCTTTTGGGAAATCCCTTACTGCAGCCACTTATGTATATTAAAAATCTTGTCGATGTATTTTTTTTTTTTTTTATTAAATAAAATGTTGTAAATATTCACTATAAGCGGATCGCTCCTGCTTTCCACGGGATAGATAGATAGATAATAATTAATAGAAAAGTATGTACATATTATGTACATCATATTTCTTCACCCAATGTGGTGTGATTGGAAAAATTAAAAGAAATCTATCCCAAGGGAACTGTACCTACATTTCACCGGTATGAAAAGAAGCCTATGTCCTATTCCAAACTATAATAATCTATCTCTGTTGAATATTTCACCAAATGCATTCAGATGCTCTGGTGCCATTAAGCAACAAACATAAGGCGTTTTTCTTTTTTAACTCAGGAAAGAGCACTGAACAGAGTCCGAGTATATCGAGCATACTCAGAACATCCTCTGAACTAAATTCAACTCAGTCTGCTCAGTTATTTTATTCTTAGCTCATTGAGCGCACTCTGAACAAACTCAGAACATGTTCAGAACGAAAAAATAAACACAAATTTGATACTGTGAACGTTCAGAGCTAAAAAAGAAACACAATTTTTTGTTTGACAGTTCAGGCTCTGCTCTGAACTACAAAAGAAGAACGCCTATAAAGGGTGGTTAAATTTTAAGGGCCAATGTTGAATGTGAACCACACCTAAACTTCAAGTTTTTTTCAGCATTTCATTTGACATGGAAAGATAAACAATCGAGCAATTTTTGGCCAAATTTTTACTTTAAAATTAGTTTATTCGAAAACTATTAGTTTATTTCACTTGATTTAAAAACAGGCTGTAGGTTTAGAAAAAATGTATAATACTTAAGAGTATGTGGTACCGTTATTTTTTAATAATTTCGTTATCATTTAAAGGTGTTGTTTTTAAATTGCAATTTTAATTACGTTCGGCTTTCGGATATGGTCAGATTATATATTTTTTTTATTCTGATATCATTTACTTTAAAATAAAAACAAATTGACCGCTCTCGAGTAAGTCCACACATCAGTTTTTTTCTTCAAATTGTTAACCTCCCACACCCTTGGGTTAGGAATTGTCAGACTATTATCTGTTATCTTAATCCGACGTGCTGGAGTAAGTAAAGTGATCGTTTTTTTTACTAATCTGACGGGTCCCCGGATCAAAAACACCAATTAGTCCAGTCAAAAGAGACAAAAAAAAGTCATAACCTAGACAAAATTCGAATAGAGCTGAAAATTGGTACAGACGTTAAATAATTCATTATAAATAGAATGTCAAAAGTCCACCACCTATGTATGAGACAATGTGCTTAGCGCATTTTTTTAACGTGGTTTCCCCAGTAAAGAAAGCATAAAACAATGATTAATTCGTTTTGAATTCCTTCCTTTGATTTTAACCCCTTCCAGCGGGCACCACCAACTATTAAAACATGAACTCTTTTCAGGAACGTGGAGAAATTTATTGTTAACATGCTTTTTATACAACGGCAACGGCTTCTCTCTGGTTCAGTTGACTGCTCCTCACACTATAATTCCTATGGTCTTAAGATACCTCTTTCCCTTAACCGTATGCTTCGATTGGTCAATTCAACCTCAATCTCCTTTTGTCTCACCCTCTCTCGTGGTTATAAGTTTAAATATAATTTGATTTCTAAGTTTAGCTTAAATTAAGTGGAATGAATGGGGGTCAAGCCCCCGCTAAAATTAAACATTTTTCATTTAATTATTTTTATTAAACATATCTACCTATTTATCCATGGAATGAACATTAAATTTCTGGGCCTATGAAAATGATGGGCTAAAAAATTATTTTTTTTTTTTGATTTTGTATTTCTTTCTTCTATACCTATTAGCCTTTGTAAGAAAGTAAAAGAATTAAAACCAACTCCTTTTAAAAACAAAAATATATTGCCATAATAACTTATGTATTTCTACCGAACTACAAGCAGATCAAAATACCAATGTACAATACATAAGATATTGTAATATATTTCTTGACCTGTGGTCTCAATTGCCCAGGTAAGTTAAATTTCACCTTTGCTTGCAAGCCCAACCATTTTCTATAAATTATTCTTATATTATCAATACACAATACATCAACTGGAGCAATAGTTTAGTCATTTTTTACACGGCGCGTGAGTTTAACGCGCAACTCTTGGTTATTTTCTTTTGAAGATTCATTCTGTGACGCGCGTGTTATTACACGAAGCCTTTTTCTCAATTCAGTATTGTGCGTATATTTGAACCATAGAAAGATACACAATCAAGCGTTAAAGTTATTCAGGCTTATTATGAAAATGGGCGTTCAAATCATAAAAAATGCATATCGTGCAATTTTCGAAGAAAATAATCTTCAGTGATGAGGCACATTTTCACCTCAGTGGATTCGATTCGTCAATAAGCAGAATTGCAGCATTTGGGAGAATGATAATCCAAGAGTGATTATAGAAAAAAAACAATGCACCCACAAAGAGTGACTGTTTGGTGCGGTTTATGGGCTGGCGGCATCATTGGGCAGTATTTTTTCCAAAATGAGGCCGGTCAGGCAGTTACTGTGAATGGTGTTCGCCCAAATTGGAACAAGTTTCAACACAGCTAACGAAACAATGTCTCTTTTGCGTGGCCGTGTTATCTCACGTAGTAGCGATATCAATTGGCCGCCAACATCATGTGATTTCAGTTGTCACTGCAGGTGGAAAGGAAAAAGTCACCTTCGCGTGTGCTGCGTCTGTTTGTGCGTTTTTGTCGCCCCGTCCCCCACCGTTTGTCTCGTTTGTCTTGCCGCGTATTGTCCTCATCATATTAAATCACAAAAAATTAAATACATTCATTCAAATTAACCAACAATAAAATAAAAAAAAAAATACAACAAAATAACATTGAAAAATAAACACAAAAAAATAAATAAAAGCGAAATCAATACACAAAAAAAAGCTAATCTACATACAAAAAAAAATTAACACAAAAAAAAAAACATCAGTGCCGCAACAAAAAAAAAAACAACAACAAATAATAACCAAAAAAAAAAACACAGAGCGCAGTGAGTATTCCTTTCTTTTTTCCTTCCCAACCTGCAGTTGCTTGGCTTAGAAAGTGCATGAATTGTATTGAACTTATCTAAGCTCCCACAATTGATGTACTTGCTGAGCGAGCAATAACAGATGTATAGAGAAATACTGTTTTGACTGTTAGGGTTCGGTCACTACTAAGGCATAACACTAGTAGTGTTGTGTATTGAAACCAACTTTATAATCATATTCAGTTCTCTCTTAGATTTCGTCTGTTTTAGTCTTTTTTTTTTCTTTTTTATCACAATGATTGGAAATTTCAGAGTTGACTATTGTAATATTCGTGGGCTTAGAGCTAATTTCCTTTCTTTGTACGCCCATTCTGTTACAAACAGGCCAGCTGTTTTGGCACTAAGTGAAACCCAAGTAGGTGAATCTACTGATCCTGCTGAATTCCAAATTCATGGGTACAACTTAGTGCCATTATTCCTTTCCCACTATGGTCTCGCCGTCTACGTAAGAAATGATGTTGCTTACCAATTTCAACCACAATATGGTCTGAGTACCAATCCCATGTTCAACTTCATGTGGTTTAAATTCTCGTTAAACAAGAACATCTTACACTATTGTTTCCTCTATCGAAGCCCCAATTTGGACAGAGTTTCAACTTCTCGCGAATTTGATGCTCTGTCTGACTCCATCCAAAGAATTGTTTCCCTGCATCCTCACACTAAAATCGTTATTACGGGCGATTTCAATGTACACAATTCTTCTTGGCTTCAACATTCGGGCCAGACAACACCCGAAGGTATGTGTGCCGAGATCTTCGCTGAGCTTAATCACCTTACTCAGCTTGTCAACGAGCCTACCCGAATATCGGACGTTAATGGCCGAGCCGAAAACACTCTTGACTTGTTCCTTACCTCTGACCCTGATAAATACACAATCAGTGTATTAATGCCTCTAGGCACATCTGACCATTGTATCATTTCCGCAAATTTCTCGTGTCAAACAAATCCAGTTAGAGAAAGAGCCCCTGTGAGAACCGTTTGGCAATACGAGAAAGCCAACTGGGACGGCCTCAATAATTTTTTCAGGATCTTTAACTGATCACTATGCTTCCTCGGTAGTGACGTAGACTCCAGCGCGGATATGATTACTAACATGATTCTTTTGGGAATGAGAACTTTTATCCCGAATAGGGCTAAGAGCATCAGACCCAAAGAGAAATCATGGTTCGATGCGAGCTGCAAAGAGGTTATTAGGGTTAAAGAGGCAAGCTTCCGATGTTTTAGAGCCAACCCAACTGAGGAAAACCGGAAAAAGTTCAAACAAGCCAGGAAGGCCTGCAACGCCCATATTCGAAGGACCAAATTTTTACATGACCAAAAATTAAGGCAAAAAATACTACAATGTCCCACAGGTAGTAAACATTTTTGGTCATTCGTAAAAAACATAAAAAACAAAACATCTTCCTCGGTCCCAACACTCGTTGTCAATGACACTTCCTTCGTTAGCTCTCTTGAGAAAGCTAACTTATTTGTTAGGCAGTTCGCCGCCAACTCTACACTGTCTGATAGTGTCATGACTCCCCCAGTCCTTGAGCGTGTAAATGATTCCATGGGACAAATCTAGAGAGTCCTAAAAGATCTTAACACACATAAATCCGCTGGTCCGGATAGTATCCCCGCCATTGTTCTGAAGAGGTGTTCTTCCACGCTGGCAAAACCTTTGCGTAAGCTTTTTCATCTATCCTATTCTTCTGGGCTTGTTCCGAGCAGTTGGAAAACAGCATTTGTAAAGCCTATACCAAAAAAAGGCGTATCTTCTTCACCCTCCAATTACCGACCAATTGCACTTATGTCCCTTCTTTCCAAGGTCATGGAAACGCTGATAAACTATCAGCTCAAGAAATATCTCGAAGATCGGAAGCTTCTTAATGACCGGCAGTACGGCTTTCGCAGTAATAGATCCACTGGTGACTTGATGGTTTATCTCACCGAACAGTGGAACAAATCTTTACATCGTTTTGGAGAAAGTAAGATTATTGCACTAGATATTTCTAAAGCATTTGATAAAGTCTGGCATCCTGCTCTTTTATCGAAAATGCGTGCTTGGTATCGATGAAACCCTTCTTCGTTGGATTAGTAACTTTCTTTCGAATCGCTCTATACAAGTATTATTAGACGGATTCAAGTCTGAAACCCACAACATAAATGCTGGTGTGCCACAGGGTTCCGTTTTGTCTCCGACCCTCTTTCTCATTTTCATTAATGATCTCCTGTCTGCAACTACTAATCCATTAAATTGTTTCGCTGACGATAGCACCCTTAGCTTTTCATATTCGTTCCCAGATTCACATCCCTGCGCTTCGGATGTGGAACTGCAACGGCTAAATATGATAAGTACATTAAATTCTGATCTATACAGCATTGTACAATGGGGATTAAGAAATTGCGTAGAATTTAATGCTTCGAAAACTCAATGCTGCCTTCTGTCGTTAAAGCGAGACGTACCCCCTCTGCCATTGTCTATGAGTGGCACTTGCATGGAAGAAACTAATCAACTTGCGATTTTAGGTATGTGTATCACAAACCATCTTTTGTGGAATGATCACATACTTAACGTCGCCAAAAATGCTGCAAGATGTTTAGGTTTCCTTTGGAGATGCAAGAAATTCTTTTCCCCTTCTGATCTGGCTATTATTTATAAAAGCTATATACGTCCAAAGCTTGAGTATAACTCCCATCTCTGGGCTGGTGCTCCAGTAACATATTTAAGCCTTTTGGACAGTATACAAAGACGAGCTTTAAAAATGATCGGAAACAGGAACATCATCGATACTTTCACGTCACTCGAACACCGGCGTAACGTTTCCTGTCTCTCACTCTTTTATCGTTACTTTTACGGTAAGTGCTCTAATGAAATAGCCAGTTGCATCCCTCCCCTTAAACAATTCAACCGTAATACTCGCGCTTCCAGGAATGCTCATCAGTTTACTCTTGAACCCAATTTCGGGCGTACTGTCAAGTACAGGGATTCGTTTTTTAGCCGTACTACGCGAATGTGGAATACCCTTCCACGTTCTGTCTTTCCCTCTCATTGTGATGTAGAGAAATTTAAGACTAATGTTCACCGACATCTCCTTTCAAATCCCCTCCTTCTTACCTAAAGCTCGCACTGTGCCTCTGACATATAAAGGGTACATAAAAACCCCTTGTGTGCGCGCTAATTATAAAAAAAAAAAAAAAAAATTTGACACCGTTGGACTTCTTTCTTTAGAGTTATTTGAAAGAAAAGGTGTACGTCGATAAGCCAGCAACAATTCAAGAACTAAAGGATAAGATTTTTAACGGCAAAGAACTTCAAAGAATGACTCAGCGCCATTGAAAATTTGGACAATGGGATAGAGGTGTGCGACCGGGGCCATTTGGCCGATATTTTGTTCCATACATAATTGAACCATACCAAAATTATCATAAAAAAAGAAATGAATTTCCCAAACAATTTGTATTTTATTCAAAATCAACATCGGCCCTTAAAATTTAACTACCCTTTATTTGCGGAACTGGCTAGAGCAATTAAAAACGAAATGTTAAACATGAATGGACCGAAGAAATTAACTATTATTACCTGTACCACAAAACTACCATTTAACAATTGTGCAAACTAATGTCAGTTATGTATAGTTAACAAGAAACGATTATAATTATTTCTGTACCACAGAAAAAAAAGCTACATAGTACGCTTATTAAACTTCCGAATTTCAAGTTACCTCACCACTGCTAGACAATGCGTAGACAAATAATTGCAGTGACGTTAATACGTCTTTAAAATTATCTCAATAGGAACGCAACTAAAAAAAACGAATGATAACTAAAATCGGGGAATAGAGTTTAGTGCTGCAGCCATATATATATGTTATGTATGTACCTAAGTATCATCCCGATCCAAATTTCAATTACACCTCTGGATAAAAAATTATCAAACAATTTATTACGCTAAGAACTGTAATACATCGTACGAGGTGGAGGGGAAGCCCTGCCATTTTGAAGATCATTCTGCTGCGTATCGAGATTTCATTCACCTGTCGACTAGGTGAGCTATACTACACGCACAGTGGGGCAAACAGGGAAAGCTCCAATTTTTTTTAACAAATACATGGTCAGAAAAAACAGTTCTAGTTTGTTTTCTTCATTTCATCTTTGTTTGTGGTTCTGAGCGTCCTAGGAAGTTCAACAATATTATTCTACCCAAAAACCATCTATTTTAACGAACATTTTATTTGCAAGGATACAATAAATTATGAAACTCACCAGATTTACAGTTCATACCAAAAAAAAAAATGAAAATATAAAAATGTAAAATTTTTAAAAATATGACATTAAAAAATAATACAAAGAGTGGAAAAAATAACCTGGTAATATGAACTTTTGCAAGCCTACAAAAAGAGCCCCGGTGCTACAACTGCCGAATAAAGTCATAAAATAAAAGTTGAGGAGCAACTTTTTAAAAGTTTTTAAAATCATGTTTTATGTTTTTAACTAAGTTTTGCTCTCCACATCATAATTAGTGATTAGCAATTAAGGTAGTTAGTTTAACTTTTTTTCTTGTCATGTTTATTATTTAGTTACTAATTATTTTTCATCAATGAATTTACAATTTAGTTAAGTCGAATTAAAAGGAAGTCAAATTAAAATAAAATTAATTTAAATTGTCCTAAATTAATTTAACATTAAGTTTAACTTAATTTTAAAAAATTAATTAAAAATAAATGTTCTTTAAATGTGAATATTATTATAGAATAAAATGATATACATATGTATGTAATAATCATGGAACTAATATGAAAAAGAGTTCATACATTTATTTGCCGTGTTCCCCCATTTATTTCTAAGAACAGTTACCCTGGTTAGATAAAAGTTTTTTTTTATAAGTGGATTGAAATTTCTACTACCTATCCGTAGAGGATACAAAAAACAAATACAAAATGTATACCTATGTATATTAGAACGAGAAAAAACTTTGCGTGAAAACCAATAGTATAAATTTGTCTTCATGGCCATTCATTCCTGAAAATCGGTTTAATGATTTAATATTTATTAAAACGTACAAAATGAAGGCGTGTCAGTGGGCGGAAATTGATAGGGACAATTTCTCTTGCCATTATCATTCCTGAAAATTTCAACAAAATCGGTACAATGGTTTATATTTTTTGGAGTTTTTTCCGCTCTTCCATACACGTCACCCCACTGTGCACTGCGCTCTCACCGCCGCGCCGCGCCAGGACACCGCGCGCCACCAGCTGCGCCATAGCCAACTCTATTATACTTTCATAACATAACACTAAAAATGTTAGAAAAGAAGTAGCTTAGATACCTAATTTTTTTTTAACTATTTCATAAACTAGAAAAAGTTTTAAGTGTTCGATTAAGAATTTATACCTACCTACCTACATCACATAATTAAGAAAAAAACTGAGTTAATTCCACTTAAACGCAGGAAGATTGACATTGACACCCTACCGTAGTTAAAATGATTTTATAAACTCCATTAGAAAAATCCTTTATTTTTACAGCCGTAGATATCGCTCTAGTGCCATCATTACACATACACAAACCTAAAACAAATTAAATGCTTCTCATTGAATGAGTAAACCATAAAAAAGCCGTTGATTACAATGCTTTGTTTTTAGTTTTGTGTGATTGCTTGTTTTATTTCAACCGAAATAATACTTCTGAAGTTTTGAAACAGACATAAAAGACAAAGAACGTGCAAAAACAAAAAAATAATAATAATATGTATATCAAAACAATAATATTGTCAGTTTTATACAGGTCCACGGGTATTCTACATTGTACAATCATATGGTTAGATTCATTAAGATATGTACTACTTACCCAATCTGTAAATATTTTGCAGGCTGGTTAGGGACATTAAGTTTTTTTTAGAAGTGATGAAATTTATAAGTCAATTATTTTGAAAATATAATAAAATACACAATTTCACAACTTGACTTCCTTAGACAATGAGAAACACAATTTAAATAATTTAAAAAGAGAGTAAGTGGAAATCACAAGGTAGGTATAGGTACAACTAGATTCAGACCGGCAAATAAAATGAATTGTTGTGACGTTATACCTAATTATTATAAAACTTAATTGCTTAGTTTTAAATCAAGTCACATATCACTCGTTTAGTATCTTTCAACTTTAAAATAAGAAATTGTTTCAAAAAATATCTTCAACATCATTTTGATTTCTTTGTGTGTAAATCTAATTCTGGCGCATTTAACTGGAACTCGATTTAAATCTTAAATTTAGATTTTATGTTAGTAACTTTCTCGTACACAGAAACACGACCATTTGCTATACAAACAACTTTTGCACTGTGAAAATGAAAAAGCGCAAACAAAAATCTTCATTTCATTCTAAAATTACCTACACACAGCCAAGAATTATTGTTGTCAGAATGTATTTACGCTTTTCATTCTTTGGGTGACTTTGACTTTAACCTAGTACCTAGTCTCTCTCTCTAGTTACTGTAGCGCTTTTTGTGTCGTCGCTTCATACATTCATACATCTACTAAGCAAACAAGTAAACTATGTATATAACATTAAGTCATAATGTGTATATTATACACATACACATAATAATATGCTTGAGTTTGTTTTGCCTTACGATATGAAAGGCACAAGGTTATGATAAAAAAAAAAACAGAAAGTCTCCAGTGAAATGAAATTAAGAAATTCTGCTGCGCTGCATTTAACACAACAAGAATGCCTTACTACGACTACAAATACAAATAAAACTACTACTATTACTTTATATAAATACTCCAAATCTTTAAGTTTGTACTTTTTAGTTTGTAGTTTGTATTTTGTATTTTGTAGTTTGTAGTTTGTAGTTTTAAGTTTTAAGTTTTAAGTTTTAAGTTTTAAGTTTTAAGTTTTAAGTTTTAAGTTTTAAGTTTTAAGTTTTAAGTTTTAAGTTTTAAGTTTTAAGTTTTAAGTTTTAAGTTTTAAGTTTTAAGTTTTAAGTTTTAAGTTTTAAGTTTTAAGTTTTAAGTTTTAAGTTTTAAGTTTTAAGTTTTAAGTTTTAAGTTTTAAGTTTTAAGTTTTAAGTTTTAAGTTTTAAGTTTTAAGTTTTAAGTTTTAAGTTTTAAGTTTTAAGTTTTAAGTTTTAAGTTTTAAGTTTTAAGTTTTAAGTTTTAAGTTTTAAGTTTTAAGTTTTAAGTTTTAAGTTTTAAGTTTTAAGTTTTAAGTTTTAAGTTTTAAGTTTTAAGTTTTAAGTTTTAAGTTTTAAGTTTTAAGTTTTAAGTTTTAAGTTTTAAGTTTTAAGTTTTAAGTTTTAAGTTTTAAGTTTTAAGTTTTAAGTTTTAAGTTTTAAGTTTTAAGTTTTAAGTTTTAAGTTTTAAGTTTTAAGTTTTAAGTTTTAAGTGTTAGGTTTTAAGTTTTAAGTTTTAAGTTTTAAGTTTTAAGTTTTAAGTTTTAAGTTTTAAGTTTTAAGTTTTAAGTTTTAAGTTTTAAGTTTTAAGTTTTAAGTTTTAAGTTTTAAGTTTTAAGTTTTAAGTTTTAAGTTTTAAGTTTTAAGTTTTAATTTTTTAGTTTTAAGTTTTAAGTTTTAAGTTTTAAGTTTTAAGTTTTAAGTTTTAAGTTTTAAGTTTTAAGTTTTAAGTTTTAAGTTTTAAGTTTTAAGTTTTAAGTTTTAAGTTTTAAGTTTTAAGTTTTAAGTTTTAAGTTTTAAGTTTTAAGTTTTAAGTTTTAAGTTTTAAGTTTTAAGTTTTAAGTTTTAAGTTTTAAGTTTTAAGTTTTAAGTTTTAAGTTTTAAGTTTTAAGTTTTAAGTTTTAAGTTTTAAGTTTTAAGTTTTAAGTTTTAAGTTTTAAGTTTTAAGTTTTAAGTTTTAAGTTTTAAGTTTTAAGTTTTAAGTTTTAAGTTTTAAGTTTTAAGTTTTAAGTTTTAAGTTTTAAGTTTTAAGTTTTAAGTTTTAAGTTTTAAGTTTTAAGTTTTAAGTTTTAAGTTTCTAGTTTTAAGTTTTTAGGTTTTAGTTTTTCATTTTTCTTTTTTAAGTTTTTTTTTTATAATTCACTGGCACTCAAGGTGTTATGATTACAGGAAAGGGGCCAATAATCAGACTTTTTTTTTTTAATTGATATCTTTGAATGTTTTTTGTATGTTTACCCGGTGTAGGTTAATGCGCATCGGAAACTAGCGCGCAATAGGATCAAAACATGAATAGGGATAAATAAACGTTTTGACCAATACTAGAATATCTGTGCATGCTCTTAGAAAAGAAAAAATGAAAGGTCTCATTGTTTACGCTGTCTCACAATTAGAAACTTTCCCCTACCCTTTAAATGATCTTTACGACCACGTGCCATGGTAAAGAGGAGAAGAAGGATAGTCGACGCGACCTCTGAAAAACTGCCTCCGTACGAATATTTAAGAGATGCGAAGAGAAAAGAAAAATGAGAAACTGTAAATATATTTGAGGATAATGTCAACACAAAAAAATCTGAAATAAATAAAAATACATACATATGTATCTACTCTACATATACGAAACGAATGATAGGAAGGGAGACAAGACATTTTGTTTGTGATTCTTCATGTTAATAATATATGTTAAATTAAAAGGGTTATGAAGAGTAAGAAGGTAAGAAAGATTCAAATTTGACAATAAGATAAAAAACGTAAAACAATAGTAAGAACTTTTTTGTAGCTCCCAATTTGGAAATAAAGTAGATACCTACTTGTTTCAAATGAATATTTAACACAAGAAGTAAATTCAATTATTTCAGCTTTTTTGATTGATAAAATAATGTTAAGAATTTCATTTAATTGGTGTCAGGCATTTGTTTTTAAAGACTAAGTACATGAAAGAATCTTAGTCGTGTAAGTTTTTGAATTGTAATAAATTGTCAATCAAACAAAAAGTATTAGACAGCTACCTACTTACTTTTAATGTTCAAACAAAACATATTTTGGGAATTTTGGTGGTTCTGTTTTTCGATTTATTCTTGATTTTAATTACCTATTGATAACAATTTAAATACATAAAAATGTTATCAGACTTATGTACAATATTTGCCAAATATAATAAATTGGATGTAAATATGATTACCATCTCTCGAGCGAGATATTCATGTGGAATGATAATTGTTGACACTTTTTGATTGATTTTTTTAGTTTTTATATAAAAAAAACTTAGTTTTATATAAAAAAAACTTAGTTTTTCCGAACAGAAGAATAAGAATAGGTTAATTTTTTGTTTCAAATTTATATACCAAATATGTATTTTATCATAGTGGTTGAAAAAAATTTATTTGAAGTCAATAACATTGCTATATAGGTAGTTAAAAAACATTCGATAATTTTTTTTTTAAAGATAAAGCGTTTTTCATGAAAAAGTAGTTTTTTCTTTTGCAATTACTCAAAAACTTGGACACATTTAAGGATTCTACTATTTTTTATTTGATGTTAATAAGAGCATTTAATTTTGAAATAAGAAATTGTACTTAATAAGCTACTTAAAATTTTGAACAAAATTACATGGCTTAAAATTTGTTTTTTTTTTAATTTAAACAATAACAAAAAAAAATAAAATAATTTTTCAAAAACTATGCCTTTAAAAACCCGAATTAATCTAAAGTGAGAATTAAAGAAGGGATTTCTCTAGAAAGGTATAATTTGTCATTGTACGTATTATGTACGTGTTTTGTTTTAAGTGAATTTTTATTTAATATTTAAAAATCTTGAAAAAAATAGTTTAATTTTATTTCATTTATGAAAGTAGTAAATTTTATTCCAATACACGCACATAAACTTCAAAATGTCATTTAACTTAAATTTTAATTTAATTCACGTCAATACTGGAATTTCATTTTAGTTCACTTTACCATACCTACCCATGTACGAGAAATAATAATTTTAGTTTCTGAATTAAAGCCAATTAAAACTTTTAAAAACAGTGAAAAACAGTATATAAGTACCTTCTACTTATGCACTTATACCACAATTTAAATATTATATAAACACACGCATAAGAAGATATTTGCTCATTTTCCAGAATTTTTATACGATTTTTGACAACATATGTTACATATCAGTCGACTTGTTTAGTTTTTCATGAATTGTGCTGTGTTACTTTATTAGCGTATTTAAACCTTGTATTCAGGCTCCGATTCATTACTTTTTATTTATTTTCTAGATAAACTTTTAAGGTTTTAAGGCAAATAACGATTTCGAAAAATAAGAAAGGGCTGTTTTTGAGCCCTTGTATGTTGCCATCAAAAATCACACCGCCCCAGTTTGAGAGCTGTGAAAATTTGTATCGAAAAAAAAAATGATGAGAACATTATTTTCGCTGCAAAACGAGGTGGAGACTTTTTATGCCTGTTTGGTAATTTAAAAAGTATCGTTTAACTTGGTTTTTTTCATCTGGGAAGCAAATTGTGAAAATTACACTTTACTAAACTCACCTGTAAAGCTAAAGCCACAGTTTTGCACTCGAAAAGCGTACTGCCTGGAAAAAAACCTGAGACAAAATTTGTCCTGGGACAAAAATTGTATGGGAAATAAAATTTTTCCCGATCTGCGTACTATGTAGGCTTTTTTTGTGCACCCGAACCGCAACATTTGAAATGCGTAGTTTTTGAGCGCTTGGTGGACACAAAGATGGTTAGGCAATATACTTACTTTTACAGGCGATAAGAAACTAAGCCAATATTCAGCCTACTCAAATATATCCATG
The DNA here is from genome assembly GCA_905146935.1 of Scaeva pyrastri. NCBI lineage: Eukaryota > Metazoa > Arthropoda > Insecta > Diptera > Syrphidae > Scaeva > Scaeva pyrastri. The sequence goes on from LR989930.1 coordinate 6,241,672, forward strand.
AATACTTATATGTATGTATATTAGAGCTCCCGATTACACGGATAATCAAATGCACAGGTATCCGTGTATTTCAAATATCCGAATTTGGATCCGTGTAATTATAATTTTACGTGAATTTCAACTACACAGATAGTAATAGATGCCCGGGTTTCCATTATTTAAGTTTATTTTATTTAAACTTGTTTAAATAAAATAGGAAAACAGTCAGCTTGTTACGAAACTAAAACTAAAAAAGAGGCTGGGTGCGGACCCACACTGATAACTTCCTATTATGAATAATTTGAAAACTTGGCGTTCCTGATAATAATTGATTAAATTTTTGATTACAATTTTACTATCATAAAAAATATCAGAGATATTGAATCTGAAGACAATATTTACTTTTGTTTTTAGAAATATTTGTAGTTTTGTATTTATTGTGAGAATTTTAATTTGATATTCGTTAATATTTTACCATTTTTTAGGTATTGACAAATGCATTACGAGTAGGTTGAAAATAAAATACATTTGAAGTCAATTTTTTTTTTGTAGTGAAAAAACTGTTTTCGACATTTGTCAAAAATGTACCATACAACGACAACTCTATTATGAACAAAATAAAATAAATTCGAAGTTAAAATGATTTACCACTCTGGACATATTGAAGTCAAGAAACTATTTTTGACATTTTTCGGCTAATTTTTGTTAAAGTTTTTTTATTTTTTGTAAAAAAAACTGTCAGTTCTATATTTGTCAAAATTGTTGCGTATATTAATAATTGTATTTTGTTTAAGATTAAATAAATTTGAAGTCCATATCGTTGCCCATTATCGTGAACTTCAAGTCAAAAAACAATTTTTACCAACTTTTAACTTTTTTATTTTTTGTAAAAAAACTGTCAATTCAAAAATTTTACCAGATGTCAAAGACTATATTTCACATAGTAAAAAAATGTTTTGAATCTATATATATAAAAATGAGTTTCAAAAATGTGTGTGTGGCTGCCTAAATCGCGCATTTTTGTACCGATTTCAATTTCAATACTTAGGGTTCAAGATTTTCTAAATTTCCATTCTTCTTATCGTACTTGCTCGAACTATAGTATTAAAGCGTTTTCGAGGATGTGCAAGTATTTTTCGGAATCGACAGTTCCATATGTATAGTAGTAGTATTCACTTAATTTAATTTAACTTTAATCTTAGTTTTTTTTTTTAACTTAAAATATTTTATTTTATTCTGAAATGTGTTTTCAATTTAAATTTTTAAACGTGAAGTGATTTTGAGTTATAATACAAAAAAGTGAGTGTTTTCAATACACCGTTGTGTATTCTTTTTTTCTTTTCAAATGTATTTAGGAAAACTTTGGAACGATTTCGTTGTTTAAAAATGTGTGTGTGGCCACCTTACGCGCGTTTTTATGTATCGATTTCAATTGGTTTTGGCATTTTGTAAAGAATTGTCGGTATATAAAATATAATATTCATAAACAATTCTTTACAAAATGTAAATTCTAGCTTGAAATATTTATGGCAGTCTAACAGTCTCAATATGCAGCGCATAAGGATTTATGTAGGCTCTATGTAACGTTGCATTAGTTCGAATTTATAAAACATTTTGCTATAAATTATGGTCATTCAGTTCTTATGTCAAAAAAGTATGCCAAAATGGAAAATATATTCCATTTAAATGGTATTACAAAATCAGCTGTATCTTCTTCTTACAATTATGTAAATAAACAATAATACAACAAAATGGAATTGAAAGTGAAAAGGCTTCGCATGGTAAATTGAGATTCGTCCGAAAACTTCGAGATCTACTGTAATGTGGCCTCTGATATTGTCGGTGATGAGATCCGAACCCACAATTTAAATTTTTTTCATATCTTTTGAAAATTTACATTAATTTTAAATTCTCCATCGCTTAGTCCCATTGGTTTAAGAATTTTTTGTATGCTTTCCCCCTTCTCAGATTAGATTTAAATCATTATAATATTAAAATGGAAGAAAACTGGAAAGGCATTTTTATTCTTTTTAATTTCTTAATTTCAATTATAGACAAAAATTTGAATGACATTTTGTTATTATAATTTCATATAAGTTTGTGTTGCGTTTATACATATATAAGGCTGTAAGAATTTAAACAGTGACAAATTAAATTTGAATGGAAAATGGAAATAGGAACAATTATATTTTTCAGTACAAACGGTTTCCAATAAGCCAGGAGAAGGTTTTTATAAAAGAAAACATTTCCAAAAAGTGGTGAAATTATTAAAATTAATGATTTTTTGGAAAATAGAAGTGTTTTGCATGTTATTTTGGGTGGAGAAATTAGAAAGATAAAAATAATAGATAGCGTTGGGGTACGTTGAATGCCAAATGGATGTCGTTATACGCTGACTTAGACTGTGTTCAATTATACAGGTGTCATTTTCTATTGATCAAATGTGTTGATTTTTCTGCAAATGGTTGATTTTTGTGTATTATTACAGTCGTATATCGCACACAACATACGCAAACGATAAAAGCAAAAAATATCTGAAATCTGAATTATACGAAATTGTGCAATGGTTCATGATTGAAGGACATGACTGATGAAAACAATGTGATTATGGAGACGATTATCAATGGAAAATTCAAAGGAGAATAGGACCTTATCCCATGGGCTACAATTATTTCAACTGATCTTACAATTAAAGCGGAAAAATTAACATTGAAATTTGAATTATCTGAGTTTTATTATCACCATGGAGTTTATCACATTCCGTCCAATTTTAAATTATTTTTACAAGTGTTACATTTTTTCATCATAAATGCACACAGCGAAGAGGGTGGGAATTAGCTAGTATAATATAATTTTTCCTTCATTGTATATTTGGGCTCCAAACATTTTTTTTTAGTTTTTACTTTTTAAAAAAATAACGGTATATTGAACTATTTCCAAATTTATACCCAACCTGTATTACATTGTTATCTACCCAATACAATTTATTTGAAGTCAATAGCATTATTATTATATTTGCGACAAACTAAAATATACACTTTTTTTAAAAAACTGCTATAGTGAAAAAACCGTTAGACAAATTTTTATAAAAAACCTTTCAGCTTCTTTTGAAGTTATAACCCATTAAACAAAATTTAATTGGAATCGATATCTCTACTAGTTCTTGAGATATCGTTAACGAAAAAGGGTATTTCAAACGTACGAACGTACATTCGTACGTGAACGTACGTACACACTCACACACAGACATCTCTCTACAAATGACGAATTTAGATTCTGGGAACCATAAAACGTCCAGATTTGTCAAAAATTTCAATTTGTTCTTTAAATGCGAAAAATGCATTCTTATTCCTTTAAAACTGTGTATTGACAAATTAAGAGAACTTTCTATGTTGCTCGATGTTCCATCTTCTCAGAGTGCAACAACTTCTCTGGATCTGAGTCGAAGTCGAAACATCCGTATCTCAACTCGTGCTCAGAGAACAACAAGTTTAAGTGTAACTGATAAAAAGAAACAGTCAATTACTAATACAAACAACAAAAAAGTTCCTCTCGGAGAAACCTCTACACCTCAGAGTCGCTCTTCGTTAAAAAATAACGTTCCTTCCGTTCCTCTCTCACTCCCTCATCAACTAAATTGTTATCAACTTCTACGATATCAAATTCAAATAAAGTCAAATTGACATCTAATTTGAAGAATGTTCCTACGAAAATAATAGATGTTGATGCTAGCAACAATGACAACAGTGATAATAACAATTCAATTGAAACAGATGTTGTTGTTGTTGATGCTCGCAGTGACGTTGGTGATGTTAACGATATTGGTGATGTTAATGTTGATAGAGTAAAACTTATTGCTATTAATGATCGTGATGCGTGCGAAAGTGAAAAACTTGTTGCTGTTGATGATCGTGTTACTGACGCTGTTATAAACAATAATGTTACATCGAACAATAATGTTGCTGTTGATGATGGTGTTGCTGAAGCTGTTGTAAGCAATAATGTTACAGCGAACAAAAATGTTGCAGGTACTAGTAAGTGTAAGAAACAAAAACATTTAATAGGCAGCGATTTTCTCGCCGTCTCCGTTCTTCCTTCTGTACCGAAACTACGCTTTATACATGTTTCTCGGCTTAAAAATACTGTCAATGAAAACGACATTACCAAATTTGTAGCACAAAAGCTAAATCTGCCAGCAGAGAACCTTGTTTGCGCTAAATTAGTGAAGAAAGATGCAGATATTTCTCAACTGCGTTTTATTAATTTTAAACTTGGTGTACCTTCAAGATCTTTCGATGCAGTTCTTCAATCATCTTTATGGCCAACTGGTGTACAAGTTAAGCAGTTTTTGAACCATCCAAAAAACGGACTAGGCCAAAAACAAAATCAAACGTCAACATAACAAACAACGACAAGTATTTTTCCATATTTTATCATAATGCGAGTGGTATGAGAACCAAATCGCATGATTTCTTAATTGCTGCCCAGGACTGTCCATACGACGTTATAGCTTTAACTGAAACTTGGTTAAATGAGAACTTTTTGAATGGTGAATATTTCCCTTCCGATTACAACGTCTTTCGCAAAGATCGTCAAACTGGTCAAACTAGAGGAGGAGGAGTTTTGTTGGCTGTTCAATCAAATTTTACAAGTAGAGAAATTAGACTACCTTATAATTTTTTCGAAATTGATCAGATTTGTGTTTGTGTAGATCTATTTATCCAATCTTTTAAATGTATTCACTTATATATTTTCGTATCATATATCCCACCTTTATTTCAAAATCTTTTGTATGAGTCTCACATTAAAAATATTGTAGAAATTGCTAATGATAAGGATGAAAATTGTTATTTTGTAGTTGTTGGTGATTTTAACTTGCCTAATATTAATTGGAAATTCTCAGATGATGAAAAGCAATTATTTCCCTATAATGTTGTCAAAGATTATGAATATAATGTTATTGATAGTTTATCAGCCTTAAATATGTATCAAATCAACAACATTCCCAATTCTATTGGTTAGAAAATAGCATTCATCACAATGCAGTTGAAATAGTTTTTAATTTTTCTATTTTGAATGAATCTAAAAATAATTCTAAAAATAATTCACAATTGTATGATTTTAAAAAAGCCGCTTATGATTCCATAAAAACTTATTTAAACTCAGTAGATTGGCAACATATCTTAAGCAGTAAAGATACTAAACAAGCTTTTACTCTGTTTCGGAACATTTTAGATTCAGCGGTTTCTTCTTACGTTCCTAGAAAAACTTTATTTAAAAGTTCAAATAAACCTATTTGGTTCAACAAAAGTAGGTATATCAAGACTGAAAAATGTCATGAATAAACTTAATAACATTAAAAAATCTTCAATTCATTTAAATGAACATTTCAAACAAATAAGAAGGGAGTATGAGTTTTTGAAAAAAAATTTATACAAGCAATACATCTCGTCTTTTGAATCGAAAATTAAGAATAACCCTAAGAGTTTTTGGTCATTTATTAACACGAAAAGAAACTCAACTGGGATTCCATCTAGCATGACTTATAATAATGTGTTTTCCTATAATATTAATATAATTTGCAATAACTTCGCATCCTTTTTTCAGTCTAATTTTATTAATCTAAAATTAGACTATGCTAACTCAATAAATTCAGATCCTATGGTTGATCTTGGTAATTTGCAATTATCTGTAGATAATGTCTTACAAGTACTTTTATCTCTTGAAAAAAGTTTTTCTATTTCACCAGACAATATTCCACCAATTCTTTTAAAAACTTGTGCTAATATACTTGCTACACCACTTTGTATAATATTTAACCTTTCTTTAAGTAATGGTGAGTTCTTAGATGAATGGAAATACTCTATAATAACTCCCCTTCATAAATCAGGTACTAAAAGTTCGATTGAAAATTACAGACCAATTGCAAAACTGCAGTTAATTCCTAAGGTTTTCGAAGCTGTAGTAAAAAACAAGTTGTATAACCTTATTCACAATAACATTTCAGTTTACCAACATGGTTTCTTAAAAGGTAGATCCACTACTACAAATTTATCAATATTTTCAAATTTTTGCCTATCACAGATGGAAAAGCGTTCTCAAGTCGACACTATTTACACTGATTTTTCAAAGGCTTTCGACCGTGTTCAAAATGTTCTCTTAAAAAAACTAGAGATGTATGGACTTCATTCTCAGCTCCTAATGTAGAAGACAAGTGGTAAAAATTGATAATGCCCTGTCTAAGGAAATTATAAATTTTTCGGGTGTTCCTCAAGGTAGTCACCTTGGACCACTTCTTTTTATCATTTTTATTAACGACTTACCATTACATCTTACTTTTTCTAAATGTTTTCTATTTGCTGACGATTTAAAAATATTCAGTTCCATAAATTCACTTAACGATGCAATAAAAGTTCAAATTGATTTAAATAATTTAATTAAATGGTGTAATATCAATGGGCTATATTTTAATAATAAGAAATGTAGCGTTGTAACATTTTCTAGAAATCACAATCCATTACATTATAATTATAAACTTGAAAACGACATTTTGCAAAGACTTGATAGCCATAAGGATCTAGACGTAATCTTCGATTCTAAAATGAATTTCTCAAATCACATAGGGGTAATTCTTTTACAAATCGAACACTTTTGGACCGACACATCTCCGATTTGGCTGAAATTTTATTTGTGGATACTTTATCGAAAAATAAAAGATACGTGTCCGAGGATTTTTTTATATTTCACTTATTTTCGAAAATATAGGTGTTTGAAAATTTGAAAAAGTGAGTTTTTGGGCTTGGAGACTCATTTTTAAGAATTTATAACTCTGGTTCTAGTTAAGCTACATACTTGTTTTTTCTTTCGTTTGAAAGCTAAAGAATTGAAATTTAAGAAAAAAAATATTTTTAATAAAAGTTATTAACAAAGTCATATTGTTATTAACAATTTAATTATATAAATCAATTTTAAACAATTGCCCCCACCTCGTATCAAGTTTTTTATATTTTTTTTGTATTCTCCTTAAAATTTTATTTAAAAAAAAAGTTTTCAAAATATGGTATCTTTATTATTACTATTGTTAAAAAATCAATTTGTTTAACCTCATTAGCAAAACAGAACATTTTTGGTAAATAAAAAGAAATCATTAAATCCACACGAGTATGATAACTGGGCGCCAAGATTTGTTAACGGTTTTTTGTAAAAGGATCAAAAACAAGTATTTTTTATCATAGAAGGGGGGTCTATCTCCCCCCGTTAAGGCGGTAGGAGCAATTTAAAATGAAAATGCTTTGAACGGAAAATAAATTGTTAAAAAATAACGGTAACACCTACAAATATATTATACATATTTTTTAAGCCAACGCTCTAATCTATCTGCCTGTTTTTAAATCAAGTACGAAAAGTTCATAGTTCTCGAAAAAAATAATTGTAAAGCCAAAATTTTCTCAAAAAAAGTGTGAAAAAAATTTGATGTGTGTTTTTTCAAAAGATGAATCTATACTCATTTTTTACTAAGAACGAGTTGCTCTAGTTAATTCCTTCAAAAACTGAAAATTATATGAATTTATGTCTAATAGTTTTCGAAAAAATTGAAGAGAAAAAGAACAAAAATCTTATAAAGAGCAATTTTAATAATTTTCAATTTTCTCGAAAACTATTAGACATAAATTCATATAATTTTCAGTTTTTGATTAGGAATTAACTAGAGCAACTCGTTCTTAGTAAAAAATGAGTATAGATTCATCTTTTGAAAAAACACACATCAAATTTTTTTCACACTTTTTTTGAGAAAATTTTGGCTTTACAATTATTTTTTTCGAGAACTATGAACTTTTCGTACTTGATTTAAAAACAGGCAGATAGATTAGAGCGTTGGCTTAAAAAATATGTATAATATATTTGTAGGTGTTACCGTTATTTTTTAACAATTTATTTTCCGTTCAAAGCATTTTCATTTTAAATTGCTCCTACCGCCTTAACGGGGGGAGATAGACCCCCCTTCTATGATAAAAAATACTTGTTTTAGATCCTTTTACAAAAAACCGTTAAAAAATCTTGGCGCCCAGTTATCATACTCGTGTGGATTTAATGATTTCTTTTTATTTACCAAAAATGTTCTGTTTTGCTAATGGGGTTAAACAAATTGATTTTTTAACAATAGTAATAATAAAGATACCATATTTTGAAAACTTTTTTTTTAAATAAAATTTTAAGGAGAATACAAAAAAAATATAAAAAACTTGATACGAGGTGGGGGCAATTGTTTAAAATTGATTTATATAATTAAATTGTTAATAACAATATGACTTTGTTAATAACTTTTATTAAAAATATTTTTTTTCTTAAATTTCAATTCTTTAGCTTTCAAACGAAAGAAAAAACAAGTATGTAGCTTAACTAAAACCAGAGTTATAAATTCTTAAAAATGAGTCTCCAAGCCCAAAAACTCACTTTTTTCAAATTTTCAAACACCTATATTTTCGAAAATAAGTGAAATATAAAAAAATCCTCGGACACGTATCTTTTATTTTTCGATAAAGTATCCACAAATAAAATTTCAGCCAAATCGGAGATGTGTCGGTCAAAAAGTGTTCGATTTGTAAAAGAATTACCCATGTTTAAGACGGTGGCCTCAACCTTCCCAAGCACCTTTATTGGGCACAACACGCTGTTATGTGATGGCCTACCTGGACATTTCAGACAAGGCCCCTGAAAGCAATCACGTTTAACGTGTCTTGTCTTCAGGCAGTTTGGACATAACTGCTTCTCATGGACGAAGTCCTGCCTGGCCCTTAGACTTAGGGCATTGAAGTCTGGACAGCACCACAATGGATGTTCCACTGACCTGCACAAATGGCATGGCCGTTTTTTTTTCCTTTCTTCTGTTGTCCATTGCACTTCGGAGTGCTTCAGCCCGCTTGTCCAGGAAAAGACAGAATTCCTTCGCAGTCGGCAACTCGGTTGTGCGCAACTCTTCCCATTTGGAAGCTGTCTCCTGGTCCAGCTTCTCATGAAGAACATGAACAATTATCATGTAACAATTATCTGTTGGGACACCCTGCGTTGCCAGCTGCCTCATTGTTTCATGACAGGTGTTTGCCATCCTTTGAAGTTCCGTTGCCTTCGGGGTACCTTCGAGCATGGACAGCCGAAAGAAGTGCCCCAAAATTTCCCTGCATGTAGCACACTTTTTGTTATACACCTCTTCCATCCGCTTCCATGCCTCATAATAGTTTTGGTCGGAGAGCTGCCATTCCCCGAGCGCATTCTTAGCCCTGCCGATGCCGATAAGTGATGCCTTCAAGTATGAGAACATATACGCCGGCGCAATCTTAACATTATCGTGCACAGCAGCGACAAACCGATCACGGAAGCCCTGCCATTTTATGTAGCTGCCTTCAAACTCACCCCACGTATTCTTCACGTCGTGCTAGGCAAACGGCATGTTCACCTGCATGGCGATAGGGGGCGCATTCCCTGCTCCTGCGACCAGCTGGCCAATCCTGCTTTTCAAGTTAGTGCATGCTTGGAAGAATTCCAGCTCGGCTTCTACACTCTTCCTCTCTATTTCCAAGCTGACCAAAAGGTCATTCTTTTGAGCGATCATCCCTTCACTTGCCTGCATTTGCTGCCATGCGTCCTTCAGAGCCTCGAGCTCCTCCTGCGATGACTCCTGGAACCCATCCATTTTTGTATACGACAGCATCCTGCTCACCGTGTGCCTGCCTTTTTCGAATAAGTATTCGTGATTCGCTCCTTCCATTTTGAGGTTTTTTTTTTTATTCTAAGAGAAAAAGAGAAGAATGAAAAGTATATTACCTTGTACATAAATGATATCGTCTCAACCCGATTGCAGTACATAGGTACTTTAAAAAAAAAATATATTTCCCACTATACAACTCGTCTGAGATTTCCTAGGTATCATGCTACAATTTGTGCCGTTACTGTTGTTATTTATTTTGTTTTTATTTGTTACCCCTACCAAATTGTTCATACAGATTCGTCTGTGTTCATTTTTTGCATCTTCTTATTCTTATAGTTGCGTGTTTTTTTTAGAAATTCTAATTTTATTTTATACTAGCTGTTGTCCGCGACTTCGTCCGCTTCAATTTCGGTTATTATGATCACAATAAAGATTACGTTTTTAAAAAGAGGCTGGATGCGACCAACACCAACACAAAAAAGATTTTTATTTTTCGTGAAAAAAAGTCCCTTCGATATTTGTCAATAACGTACCATCTGCTGAGAGTCGTATAATGCAAAAAATAAAATAAATTTTAAGTTAAAATGATTGACCACACTCGACATATTCAAGTCAAGAAACAACTTTTGACATTTTTTGGTTAATTTTTGTTTAAGTTTTTTGTTTTTTGTGCCAAAAATGTTTTGAACATATATCCTTCTTCCTTCATTGTATACCTACCGCCAAAAAATGTTTGTTAAGTTTTTCAATTTACAATAAATAACGGTATGCTGAGCTTTTTTGAAATTTATACCAAATCTGTACCACATAACATTGTAGACAATAAAATTTATTTGAAGTCATAGGCATTATCTGATCCTGAGATATTTGCTACCAACCAATATTTCACCTTTTTTTTTAAACTGCTATAGTGAAAAAACCACTTGACCAATTTTTATAAAAGTCCTTCCTTCAAGTTATTAGGTCAACTATCTTTAACTTGAGGGAATGTGAATTCAGAAACTCCTGTTGGTAGCATTTTCTTTATCCATTACACTTATCAATAGATGTGTATGTGTAGGTTACTGCATTTCCTGGAAGTTTAGTTAAAATAAGGTCATTAATCTTATAAACGCTTCTGTTTCTTCACGCCAATATTACCCTTTGTGACACATCCATTGATAATATCTATGTTTTCTATTTCGACGATATCTAAACTTTCGATATTAAATCCTCAATGCTAGTCACTCTTTCTCCTAAATCGCTATCAATTTTAATTTTATTTTCAACATGAGTACTTAACCGTTTCCTATTAAAAGTAACTTTAAAGGTAAATTTATAGCGCATAGGCTGCTTTTTATCCCTGCAAAATGTAGGTATGGTTCTTTTTGGATAGATTTTTATTTAATTTCTCCAATCCCGGGAGAATGACTGAACAGATCTGGATGAAGTTTGGAACAGGGATGGATTAATATTCTTCTATGTTGAAAAAACTCTTTGGCGAATAATTGGCAATTCGAACACGCAGTGTTCAGAGATCAGCGCGTTGAAACAAACAACAGAAGCCCTCCAAGATGAATAATTTATGCCGTTTTTGCAACATTTTCTACTGGTTTTTTCTATTTTATCGCTATCATCGGGCACAGCGTGATGTTATATAGCCTATAGCCTTCCTCGACAAATGAACTATCCAACACAAAAAGAATTTTTCAATTCGAACCAGTAGTTCCTGAGATTAGCGTTCAAACAAACAAACTCTTCAGCTTTATATATTATTATAGATTTTTCGTTTACCACCAACCACACCAGCTATAATTGGTTCAAATAAAATTTTAATTTATTTAATCCCTTCTCACATTTCAATTCCTGCTCTTTTATTATGGCAACTCGTACTACTGTACTTTGAGTTCCTCCGGCTATCATATACCTTCTCCTCTCTCTCTTTCCACTCAGCCACACGTCTGCGCCTGTTTGCCTGCTTTCCCCTTCAAAATATACTCTAGGTATAAGTTAACACAAACGTGAGCAGTGTTGACCCAGCGGAAATGCTGACCATGCGTCTGGTTCAATAAAACAAATTTCCTAAGAAACAACCAAACAATAACTGTGGGAATGCAAGTCAGCAAATAAGAAATTATTTGTAAGCAACATATTGATTTGTAAATTATTTTTAAGTTAGTATTCATTATACCAGAAACCAATAAAGGTCAGAGCAATCTGTTCTGTTAAAAAAATATTTTTTAAAAATAAAGAATTGGTGTTTGATTAACTGGCGCCCAACCTGTGTGGCTTCGAACTATTCGCGTTTAATTTTGTGCTAACCATTGCCATTAATTTACGTGACATTTAATTCCTGTGCAAAAACTAAAGAAATGACGTCTAATCTGTGCTAACCGTTGCCATTATTGTGCGTGTTATTTTTATACTGTGCAGAAAAATACGTGTTTGAATTGTGCTAACCACTGCCGTCTAATTGCGTATAACTCTAAATCTGTGCAAAAACTCGCAACTTGTCGTAAGCGAGTAACAAAAGCAAATCCAAGAAAAGAGGCCCCCCAGTAAGCCGATAATCAAGGACAAAAAGGAGCAGTCAACTGCAGCCGCTTGGATTAGGAATAGAACCACCAGAAAACATAAAAATTTGTTAATCAACTATGAATCAACAATTAATATTACTTTTGTAAGTCTATTGAATAATTTATAAAAAATTTTAACTAGAAGAATTACAAAATAAAATATTGAAGCAATTTACTTCAAATTGTCAGAATTAAAATTATTAAAATATTCATTGTGAACAACATACCAAAGTGAAATATAACAGAAAATAAGTAATTTCATTCCTTTTTAAGAATTAAAACAAAAAACTAGAAATTGAAAGAAAATAATTTTATTGAGTTCATTGAAATTTAAAATAATATGTTAAAATAACAATTTGGTGAAAACTTTCATTTCATCTGTATTTTTAAAGCGTAAATATTTAAGTGCCTTTTTGTTTCCACCCTTTTTCCTCGATATTTTGCTAACTCCTATTTTTTTACTTTCATTTTACTCTTTTTAAAATATGGCGAATCAAAATAATTTAATCAGACTACCTATTCATGGTCAGGCTCCTCCACCCGCTCCACTTCCTCAACCGGCTCAATCGACTAACCACAATGAATTAGTTCAACTAATTACCAGATTAGTAAGTGAAACGCTACAAATTCAGGGCAGAAAAATCTTCAATTCTATTTTGAACCCTGCAGCCGATATAAATAACGATATAGATCAACCGATTAATCTAGTAGATAATAACGTGAATGATTTAGATAAAATACCCGACGTGGTAAAAAGTTTGAGGGAATTCTCTGGGCAAACACATGAATTAATTTCATGGAAAAAAAGTTTTGATAGAATACTTAAAATTTATGAGCACCTAAAGGGTACTCCAAGATACTACGGTATCTTATCGGTCATTAGGAATAAAATAACAGGACATGCTGACGTGGTCTTAGAGTCCTATAATACGACCCTTAATTGGGAAAAAATCTCAAAATGCCTTACTCTGCATTATGCAGATAAGAGAGATTTAGGCACCCTCGAATATCAGATGACCACTCTGGTTCAAGGTAATAGCACGATTCCTGAATTCTACCAGATTGTCTATCACCACTTGTCTTTGATCCTTAATAAATTAGGATCAATCGAAATGAGTCAAGATTCTATGAATAATATGACTCAGTGCTACCGTGACAAGGCTTTAGATACCTTCGTCAGAGGTCTGAAAGGAAATCTACCAAGGTTGCTCAGTATAAGAAAACCCGCAGATCTTCCTCAGGCTTTGCATTTGTGTTTAAAACTACAAAATGTAGATTTTCGTGCACAACATGCAACACCTCCAGTTCTTCCTAGAGGAGAAAGTTTTCCAAAACCAACACCAGTACCGGCTCCCAGGCGTGAATTTCATCCTCAGTTACTCCATAACCCCCGTACTCCTCAATCACCACAGTTTAATAGGGATGCACAATACTAACCTAGATATCAACAGCAACAGCAGCAAAAAATTTCAGCAAATCAAAGACCTCTTCCACCAAAACCGATGTCTATTGATTACTCTCTCAGAACTCAAAAAGTTAACTACCAAAACAGACCAAGGAATCAACAATCAACTCAAAAACGTCAACATTCGCAGCAAACGCACCCACCAGAAAAGATGCAACGTATCTATCACACTCAACCAGATGATGAAAAATCTTTGGAAGAATATGAAGCGCAAATCAAAGACGAAGACCAAAACTTTGACGAATCGCTAGAAGAATATATTGAACCAGAAGACATCAATACCGTAGACCAAACAGAAGAACTAGACGACATCTATTTTTTAGGTTAAATTAATCTTCACTTCCATTTTTCGAACATATTTCTAGAAGTGGAGAGGCTCTGAAATTCTTTGTTGACACTGGGTCGAATTAAAACTATATTCAGCCCCGTCATATAAAAAATCCCATTCTTAACGAAAAACATTTGTATGCTAATTCTGTTGGAGGTAGCACCAAAATAACACACCATTCCCTTATTAAACTATTTGGCCCCGAAAGCGATAAAATACAATTTTTCATGCTCCCCAGTCTCATATCTTTTGATGGAATTATAGGACACGACACCCTTAAACAACTAAATACAATAATCCATACAAATAAAAATTATATGTCCATTCAACCTAGCTCTAGAATATCCATTCCTTTTAAAGAGCACTTGTCACAATTTGTTAACAATATAAATATTAGAACGAATCACATGACTAAAAATCAATGTACAAAACTTATGAATATCATTCATAAATGCCCTAATTTTTTCTCTGAACCAAATGGGAAATTGACCTACACTACCACTGTCAAAGGAGAAATCCGAACTACAACTCGAGATACCGTGTACTCAAAATACTATCCTTATCCCATAGCACTAAAAACCGAAGTTGAAAAGGAGATCCAAAAACTATTAGAAGATGGTATTATAAGGCCATCGAAATCACCTTATAATTCTCCAGTTTGGGTAGTCCCCAAAAAAATGGACGCTTCAGGAGAAAAAAAATTCCGAATGGTAATTGATTACCGGAAACTTAATACATTAACCATAGCCGACAAATACCCGATCCCCGAAATTTATGAAATTCTTGCAAATCTTAGTAAAAACCAATGGTTCTCTATACTTGAAGAGTGACTTTCATCAGATCCCACTGAAAGAATCTGATAAAGAAAAAACTGTCTTTTCAGTGAACAATGGCAAGTTTGAATTTACTCGCCTTCCATTTGGTCTCAAAAATGCTCCATCGATTTTTCGCAGAGCTTTAGATGACATCCTAAGAGACCTTATTGGAAAATGTTGTTACGTCTATATCGACAACATTGTGATTTTTGGAAAAGACGAAAATGAACACTTCAAAAATCTCCAAAAAGTCTTCAATACTTTAGAGAGTGCAAATATGAAAATTCAACTAGATAAATGCGAATTTTTCCAAAAAGAAATTGAGTTCTTAGGTTTTATTATCGGCAGGGATGGTATAAGAACCAATCCAAAAAAAGTTCAAGCAATAGTCGACCGCCCTATTCCCGAAAATCTTAAAGAGCTTCGATCATTCCTTGGAATGTCAGGATACTATCGCCGCTTCGTTAAAGATTACGCAAAATTATCGATACCCCTGACATCCCTTTTAAGAAAGGAGGACGGACATGTGTCCAAAAATATGTCAGAGAAAAAACTCATTCATTTAGATCAAGAAGCCATTGAAGCATTCAATAAATTAAAAAAATCTCTTGTTTCTGCAGAAGTCATTCTTCAATACCCAGACTTTGAAAAAAGTTTTCAGCTAACAACAGACGCCTCCGACTACGCCATCGGCGCAGTCCTTTCCCAGGACGGCAAGCCAATAACTTTCCTTTCTAGAACGTTGAGCAAATCAGAAGAAGATTATGCCACCAATTAAAAAGAAATGTTGGCAATAATTTGGTCACTCAACTCTCTCAGAAACTTCCTATACGGATCCCGCAAGGTCAACATATTCACGGACCACCAACCGCTTACTTATGCTCTTAGCAACAAAAATACGAACTCCAAAATGAAGCGATGTAAAAGCTATTTTGGAGGAATACAATTATGAGCTAAAATACAAACCAGGGAAAGAAAACGTAGTTGCAGACTCCCTCTCTAGACCTCCAAAAATTGAAATAAATTCAATGACCCCAACATATCATAGTGCTGACACCTCAGCGCAAAATCTAATTCCCTCTGTGGAAATCCCTTTAAATATCTTCCGAAACCAACTTCTTTTAAAAATAGGAAATGAAAATAGGTATCAGATTAAGAACCCCTTTGACAATTACACTAGACATATCATAATACGATCAGACTACTCAAGAAACGACATTATCGACATTTTTAAAATATATCTTAACCCAAACACTATAAACGGACTTCTTACAGACGAAAGGACAATGGGACTTGTACAAGAAATCTACCCTTTACATTTTAAAGACTATCACTTCCGATTCACACAAAAAATTGTTGAGGATATACCCAACCAAAGCGAACAAGAAGAAAAAATCTTAAAGATAGACCGACGTGCTCATGGCAATGCCGAAGAAAATCGTATTCAACTGTTAGAAAATTTCTACTTCCCCAAAATGGCTTCAAAAATCAAAAACCTAGATAACCGCTGTATTACTTGCAAAGAAAACAAGTACGATAGGCATCCTAACAAACCACATTTAAATCTGACACCAATTCCTAACTACCCTGGACACACACTGCATATCGACATTTTTTCCACAGAAAAATATCTCGTCCTTACTGCAGTAGACAAATTTACCAAATTTGCCCAAGCTAAAATTATCTCATCTAGATCCATAGAAGACATAAGACGACCTTTAGAGACATAATATTTTACTTTTTACCCGAAGTAGTTGTAATAGACAATGAAAAAGCTCTCAATTCAGCCTCCATAACTTCAATGTTAGAAGATGATCTTCAGATCAAAATCTTCTAAGCTCCACCATACAAAAGTGAAGTGAACGGTCAAGGGTCAAGTCGAACGTTTTCACTCTACTCTATCAGAAATTATGAGAGGTTTGAAATCGGATGGGACTTCACGGTCCTTTGAAGAACTCTTAGAAAGAGCCGTTAACGAATACAATTTTACCATTCATTCAACCACAAACAGAAAACCTATAGAACTATTCTATGGACGAATACCTAGGCTAAACCCTGAAGAATTTGAAAAAAACAAGACAAATCAACATTGAAAAACTCAAAACTAAACAGGAAAAAGGCACTAAATACCACAACAAAAAGAAAGAACCTATTAAAGATTATGAAATAGGCCAGGTTATTTATGTCAAAAACAACAAACGTATAGGCTCCAAACTGACAAGTAGATATAGACAAGAAATTGTTAAAGAAAATAAGAACTCCACAATATTAACCGAATCTGGAAAAGTAGTCCACAAAAGTAATATAAGAAATTAATTATTTTTTTTTCCAGATGTACTTTATACGTTTGCCAAGCTGAAATTCAAATCATGGACTTTTCAAATTCCCAAATCGTTTCTTTACATACAGGACAAACCAAGATACAGAACGGACATTTTAAGTTAATCCATATTATTGATCTTGACCAATACGATCAATTCCTTTCCGAAATATCACCAATCCTTAGTCTTGAAACAACCCATAACCAAACAATTTTGCCCCCGCTATCACATGAAATTCAACAAATCCGCAACTTTTTACATAACCTCAAAATTAAAAGTAAACGCTCTTTAAATTTCATAGGTAAAGGCTGGAAATGGATTGCTGGCAATCCAGATAATGAAGATTTTGTAACAATTAAAGAAAAAATTACAGATGTTTTGAAAAATAATAATAAACAAGTCATTATTAACGAGTTATACAATGAACGAATAAATAACATTACAAAAATTCAGAATGAAATTCAAAAATTACTTAAAGACAACAATAAAATCTAATACGAAGTCATTACAGTTCTTAAGTATAGAATGAAAATTGTAAAAGAAGAACTAGAGAATATAATCTATGCTATTCATTGGGCTAAACTAGGAACAATTAACTTATTTATATTGTTCAAAAACAAAATAGATCTAGCTACTAAAATATTTAATGAACAACAATTACCCTACACGACAATAGAAGAAGCTTTAGATTTCGCAGAAATTAAAATTATAAGTAATAACTTGTCAATTCTTTATATAATAAACATTCCTTTAACAAACAAAGAAATATACGAAAATCTCTTAATTAAACCAATCAAAAAGAAAAATATTATCACTGAAATTTTATACGATGTAGTTTTAAGAAATAATGAACAATTGTATGGAACAACAAAAAAATTTAAAACATTTAATAATCTATCAATTTGTAATTCTAAGAATATTGTTAATATTACAAACGACTCTTGCATTACCAATTTGTTAAAAGGTTTACCACCTACCTGCAATACAGTAAATAATCACCACATTCCAACCATAGATGAAATAACAACAGATGTAATATTGCTGAACCAGTTTATTGGAACTCTGGAATTCGACAATACGAGCCACAATTTAAACGGAACATTTTTGGTAAAAATCCGGAACATAACCATTTACTTAAACGGAATCCCATACATCTCCAAAGAAGGTTCTATCATAAAACCCCTTCCGGCAATATTCCAAACAAATCCTAAGGAAAACGAGTACCACGAATTAATCTCACTAGATATGATGAACGATCTCCATATTCCCTCCTTTCCCTCCTTTCCGTCCTTGGATTTCTTTTCATAATACTGACCATATGGAAGATCTTGCCAAAACGTCAAAATACGAAAATCGTAATAAAACAGCCAGCACCAGAAGCCAATGGACCAGTAGCAATAGTGGATAAATTTACTATGCTCCAGATGAACCCTGTCCAATACCAAAACAACCCTAAGTTCAATAACCTACCATACTTCTGACGATCGTTCTTAAGAGGGGAAGAGTTAACACAAACGTGAGCAGTGTTGACCCAGCGGAAATGCTGACCATGCGTCTGGTTCAATAAAACAAATTTCCTAAGAAACAACCAAACAATAACTGTGGGAATGCAAGTCAGCAAATAAGAAATTATTTGTAAGCAACATATTGATTTGTAAATTATTTTTAAATTAGTATTCATTATACCAGAAACCAATAAAGGTCAGAGGAATCTGCTCTGTTAAAAAAATTTATTTTTTTTAAATAAAGAATTGGCATGCGCTCACACAGCGCCAGCCTACCTAACCAATATACTTGGCGGCCGGCGAAGGAGAAGAGAAAGAACGAAGAAAAAAATAAAGATAACCCGCCGCGCAAGCAGATACATAAGACAATTTGATACACAACACAATCTGATACGAAAGGAAAAAAAGAAAAAAAAATAACTACACTACAACAGCACATCACGGCACAAAACACAAGAAAAAGAAAGAAAAGATGGAATAAAATAAATACCTTCTTTTTCCTGTTTAACGTATGTATGTATAAAATGTTTTATTTTTGCTGTTTTAATATATATTGATATTAATAATAACACGACTACGCGCACTAACTAATAAACATCAACTGAAGAAGTGAAGACTGGACGAAAATTCCAGTTCAGAGTTCATATTCCTGCTTGCATATAATCACTTATTTGTTTGTGAATAGTTGCTCTGACTATTGCCATCTTTCTTCCTCTTTAGCCACGGCACATAGGCAAGTGGCTCTTTCGAGCTTGTTTCTGTTGTTTCAACAGACTGGAAGCCTTCCAGGCTTGCATTGTTTTTGCAATGCCGCTCATTTGGAAATAAACAGAAGGAAGGGGAAGAAAATAGCGTTTTCATCATTCAAATATATTTATGTGAATGTGCATAACGCTCCATAAGAACAGCTAGTGGACTGTATTTTGTATAAAAAAAAAAACAAATTGCCTTCAAATTTGGTATACAATTATATTTAAATTCAATGACAAATAAAATTCCTTACTTTCTTTGAATTGTTAAAATCATTCTCGCTGATTGTTAGTAATAGAAAATCGAAGCACAAAATAAAACTACAGTCGTTACAAAATATAATTCATAGAAAGGGGATTCCTCAGTCCTCACAGAATAAATAATGGAAAATTTGAAAAAATTCCGTGCGATAAAAATATTATCAAATGATTCAAATAGTTTTATTATTTATTTTCAAATTTGCCGCCCCCTAAAAAGTGCCGCCCGGGGCAGGCCGCACCCCCAGCACCAACAACTCTACACCACTGTTGACAAGTTCAAATCTCAGGTAGAAGGGTTTAAACATGATGACTTTCACAAAATCCTAAAATCTTTAGCTTTTAAGAGCTCTTAAAGATTTTTTCGAAAGAAATGTACATTTAAAGTGGTTATAATGTATAAACTAATATATATAAACTTAAAAAAAAAACACGTATTCCATTTTTTCCAAACACGTATTTGAAATGCTAGAATAAACATTAAAATACATTTTCTCCAAAACTCAAAAAATTGACTTATCATTTATAGGTTCCAGTGAAATTTCATGTTTATAGGTCAACGGAAATAATTCTGTTGGTTTTAATTGCCTTGTGATATCACAAAAATTGTAAGATTTTACAAAATAAATTATCATATCTGATCATTATCATTTTACGTTTTTTGTTAATAAAATTGATGTATATTTTATATTTAATGTATTAAATTTTTATAAATCCTCATCTTGTACCTAATATTAAATGATTAACAGAAGAGTCCTGAAACCAAAGGACGCTCATCTTTCTCTAACCTTACCTCAAAACCCATCCTCTCCCACGGTACGGCGACCTTTTATCACTCCCTTGGTACGGTGAACAAACTGTCCAATTCCCCTCACTCTCATCTCACTTAAAAATTGGGCTGCATCTAAGGTGTCATACAACCCGTGCCGATGATCAGCCAGGCTGAGGGCCCAATTAAAAACTAGCTCAGTCGTTAACGGAGTATCTGGATACCTGGTGTCCTCCAGATTAACTAGCCTTATCTGTATATACGGATCTCTGTACAAATAGACCAGCCCTTCTCCGATACTCGTGGGATTTGTTATGCATGAAAACAAAAAAAAAAAAAAAAACAAAAAAGGAAGAGACGGAAAAGACCGGTCGTTAAGACAGGCCAGCAGTGAGGCAGCAAAGTCACCAGTTGTAACTTCTGCTCGTGCTGGAAGTAGGAAAGCTTTGGATTCCCTCAGCTCCACTACTGACGGCAAGAGTTGGATAAATGTGGTTGTTATACCCACCAATTGTAGTGCTACGACTATGGAGAATGGTCCTCTCACTACTCTAAACCTACTTCGGTACCTAGAGGTGGAAAGTCTGTGTATGATGGACCATCCACCTCTAAGGATACCCATAATCCGAGAGAAGGCCATAAAGGAAGCAGAAGAAAACCTTCTCGTTGTACAGCCTACAAGGATAAGCGGAATGCTGAAAGAATTCTAAAAATATTTAGTCAACAATCTGGAATTGACCCCATCTTAGAGGACCCCAGCACGAAGCTAAAATCAAGTGGGCAAAAAGCATACTTGCTAAAACCAACGTTAAGACCGCGGCGACGAGGACTCTAAATCCAAACGTCAAAGGTCGGTGGAGGGTAACACTCCCGAACCCAAACACCCAAAGGTGCTTAACATTAGCACTCCTCAAATCTCAAACAAGTCTTTCAGTGATGTTGTGAAAGACAAGATCGTAGTAGCGATTATTGACAGAAACGACGTAGACCGGTAAACAACACGATCTGTTCGGAAAATTGGCAGGTGGTAAAAGTTAAGCTACAAGTGAGAGCTTCATGGGAATAATGTTGGAAAACCCATTACCGCCACCAATCACAAACGATGGAGGTTGGCATCGAGGCCATATAAAACTCGTGGTTTGTGACGACAAGAGATCGCGCGATCGTTGGCTGTTAGCCGGTGGGGGGAGTGTGGCCGGGGGCAAAGCTCGAGGTTGTCGCAAAGGAGAACGTCCCATGCAGGCCAAGAGCTCGAACCATGGTTACAGCCGAACTCTCGAGCTTGGACGTAATACTCAAAATGATCCGGCTTTCAAATCCATCCCTTCCCACCCACAACTGGAAAGTTGTGAAACTGGAAGAGAAAAAGGGGCTCTATAGAGGTGCTATTATAGTCATCAACAAAGAGTCCCTCGCTCCTCTGCCGCAATCCAAAGGGATGACAAGGTTTGGCTTCGAGGCCATCACTCTTAAAGTCAACAAAAAAGATGAGGCGGAGGCAAATGCTCCTCCTCAAGCAAAAGAGGCAAAAACTGCTGCAAAAGAGCCGGGTGCATCAATCACTTTTCCATCACTTTAAGAGGACGATGCTGATGCACCCACGTCGACCACTCATTCAGATATGGAGACCGAAGACTTAATAACAGGACGTTCTATTGAATTCATCCTCAGAATTGGAGGCCTGGTGGAGACTTGTCGGTAGAACTGTAGCAAAGATGCTGCACGTTCTTCAGATTAACCTCCAACACTCCAAAAAGACTTCGGCAGCAGCGAAGAAGATATTGTTCTAATCCAAGAACCCTGGATCGTAAAATCCAAAGTTCGAGGATTAAGAACTCCAAACCACTATTAAATTTCAGCTATAGGAAGGATGTGAACCCACGACCCTTGGCGGATCCGACGCCAAAAATTAAGCATGCCCACGCCTTAACCAACTGAACCACCACAGTACATTGAATTGCTGGATATTAATATTTATAAGCTCATAAGTTAAGCAGTAAGAAACAGAAGCTATGGGAGGAAAACATTTAATTTTGTTAATCCTGATAAGGAAAATGAGTTAAACTTATGAAATTGTTGTATTGTCACCGGTTCTTGATATATTGCAAAGTTTTAATAATATCGGTTCATATAAAGTGAGCCAAAATCGAGTTTAAAGGAGTCGGTTACATACAAACATGTATAGGTATACATAAATATGTACATATATACATACAAGTGAAGCTAATATAAGCGTGTTAATAAAAATGAGTTTGGCAATGGATAAACATCGACACAAAATCTATATGTACTATCCTTCTTTTTGATTAAAACTATCGGTGATGCCCAAGGGCTATGTGTGTTTTTATTTTGGAAATAAAATTTAAACAACACTGTAAATAACATTATATCGATAAGATTGCAGGCGAAGAACCCAGCTTCGACTTCGGTCCAAAAATTATCTCTAAAGAGATCTATGATTTGTTATCAAATCAAACTGTTTTCGGAAGATGAACAATTTGAACATATCAAAATGCTCTTTTGCCCAGAAAAAAAAAATCACATTCTATCATTCTGTGAGCGTTTTATTTGCATATGCAATAGTTCTTGGTCCTTTTGAGTTGATTTACGATAATATTGCAGCAAGTCCTACTGTACGTGCAGTTTAAGTTTTATAATTTGAACTAATAAAAAGAAAAAATATTTTTGTACATCCTCTGTCTAGAGGATATCACAACAAAAATAAAAACTCCGTTTGCTTGTTTGAATAAATTTGGATTTATTGAAGCTTCAGATTCCTTAGGCTTAGGTATACATATATGAAGATCACTTTTTGCATTACTGTTGAGAACGGCTCTATATTGCTCAGAAGAAAATCTTTTTATACAATATAAGTGACAAGTAAGCAAATCTTAGTTTGATTGACTATCATTCTTTCATTGTGTTATTGTTCCTGATACAAGATATCTTGAATTTTAATTTGGGATGAATTCCTGCACAAGTTGTTTATGCTTAAATGTGCCGATATGTACTTAAATGCGTATCTTGTGTTAGCATTACATTGGATATTGGCAAAGGGTGTTTTATATAGAAACGTAACAGTGCGTGGTGCAGGGAACTAAGTGTCCGGGAACCTAGTCCACTGAGGGACTTAGTTCCCACTCAGTGAGAACGAAATCCACTTTAGCAAAGTGGCCTTAGTTCTCACACTAGGTGGGTATTAACTTTGTACACAATTAAAAATACGAACAGGGAAATAATTTTCAGCAACAGCTTACAAATTGTGATAACTAACTGTAGTCTTAACAGTTATTTAATATTATCTTTGAATATAAAAACTATAGTAGTCTCATGAGCATGAATTTTTAGCACTACGGTATGCCCTCATGACTCTAGTCTAGCGAGTGGTGAATTCCATTCCTCTTAAGTTAATGACCGAGAGGGAAATATTATTTCTATTCCATAAGCAACGAGTGGAGTAAAGGAAGAAGATAGTTAATTGTCAAAAATGTAAACAAAATTTCTCTTATTCTCTTTGGTTCCGTACGAAATTGAAGCGTGTTTGTTGTATTCTTCATAAAAGAATGAAATTTTCTATGCGAACAGAAAGTAAATAAGCAAAATACATAGAAGATACCTTTTCACTGTGAGTTTTTGCTTTGCGTTTCGATAGTCTTCCTCTGCTTGGTAAGTAGTAGTAGTAGTAGAAGTACTTAAAATCTCAATAAATACTACTCTTACTACTACTTCTGCCTACGAAAACATTTGTTCTGTATGCTTTAAGCGAGGAAGAAAAAATATGTGTATATCTACATAGCTTTAAATGCGCATGCTCTCGGGGGTAGGTTTTTTGTTTCTCGTTATTCTTATTCGGCTTGAAATTTTCTTTCAAGTTTTGGATGGCAAGTTGCAGGTTTTTTTTTTTAACTTTTGTAGGTATGTTATATGGTATTGTAATTTTTACATGATTTCATGGGTTAAATTTTATTTTAAGATTTATAGAGTGGGTATGATAGAAGGATAGGTATGTATAGGTGGGTACAAAAAAATTATTCGATTAATTCTTATAAGAGGGAATCCCTGAAAATACATACACATGTATGTAGGTATTTTTAGGGATTCCCTGAAATGTATGTATGTCCTACCTTATGTAGGTACGACAGGTGAAAGAATAGGTATTATTGACATTTTTGACAAGTCTGGACGCTTTAAGATAATAACTAGAATCTAAATCTGTCAGGGTTGTCTGTGGATGCTTGTGTACGTATGTACATATGGTCATGGCTTCGAGAAATGAAACCGAGTGGCATTTTTTTTTTTTTAGAATTTACCACTATTATGCTCATTTTTAGAGAGAATACATCTCATAGGAACGATCGATATCATTATCAACAGTATAAACATTTCTAGTTTGATCTAAGCCACAGTTAAAGCCAGGCTGTTGAGCTCTTTAAAAATGACCGGAAATTCAAGTGCTCGTAAAAAGGTAATTTATATAATTTTTAATAATTTATTTTTTTTGAATACACTTAAGTTTTCAAGAAAAGATCTTACCTTACCTGAATATCCCATTTTTTTGTCAAAAAAGAAGTTTCAAGTTTGTAAATTTTAAATAACCAAATTCGTGTAATTCGTGTAACGTTATAAGACAAAATTCCTTAAAAGTTTTTTTACTCTTCATATGAAAGTTTTAGAAATTGAATTTTTTGAATTTTATTGAGTATTTTGTATTTATTTAACAAAACTAAAAAAATATATAGATATAAAGCGACCATTTTCATTTAAACAATAGTTAAGGATGTGTAACGTTATAAGATATTTTTTGCTAAAGTTAATGAAGATGAAGTTTAAGACTTTTTTGGATTCAAATATATTAGTGAACTGTCTTGATTCTTTATTTATATGCCAAATTATTTATCTGCTTCAAATTTGAGGAAGAAAAATTAATTTTAAAGGAAATTTTAAAAATATTTTACCTGCTTTTCTAAAAAAACACAACATTTACTGTAAAGGACTATAACTTCTTACAGGGTTGTCCAATTTCTTTGATTTTGGTTTTAATGGATTAAGCATCGAAAGCTACCCTAAAATCATGTATCATATGATGTGGGTGTACTAAAAGGATTAAATGAGTTTGTTTTACCTGGACCACCACCCACCCTCCCCCCTTAAAATACGATTTTACAAAAATGGGAATTTTGGAGAAGTTTTTGTTGTGTTGCATAGAATGATGTTTGGTGTCGATTCCAATCATAAAATTTCTTAAATCAATTTTTTTGGACCTTTCGGTTATATTTTGGCTTTTTTATCCGCCCATTTACGTTATAACAAAAAATGAAGTACCTTATGGTAAATAAATTATTTTTTTATATAAATTTGTTTTCCTGTTTATACTTTACTAGAATTTTTCCTTTCAGTCATATTTTCACCAATTTTCACACAAGAATTCGGAAGGTAACGTTATAAGACTTTTTTCTGTAACGTTATAAGACACACATTTGACCTCAAATAACACATACAAACATAACTTTTTCTAAAACAAAAAATGGTAAACTGTTAATTGGAATTTTATCTCAATTCTCTAAAAGAAAAAAAATTAATTAGCACACCAATTTCGCAGAGTTTTTTAAATATGTCCAGTAACCTCAACAGCTACTTCCAAAAAATGTAACGTTATCAGCCAATTCGGAGAGGAATACTTAAAAATCTAAAAGAGATAATTAAAAACTTTTTTCTACAAAAATTAGATTTTGAAGAGATCTTTCAGACGTATGTTTAAAAATCAGATAAGCATTGCAATTTTTCTAGTAATAAGGAAAAAACACGTACAATGTAACGTTATAAGACGGAAGCCATGACCATATGTACGTTCGTACGTTTCAATTAAATTTGAAATTAAAATTAAAGGTGAATCGGTATTTAGTTATTACCTGATTATTGAAACAGTTTTTTGAAGTGAGAGAATTTGAATACAAGTGAAAAGTGTAAGTAATTATGGACTTATGGTTTTTCAAAATAAATTATAGATACTTTTTCTTGGGAATAAAATTATAGAAATTTTTATTAGGATGGGTTAAGTCGCTTATGAGAAAATTAAAATTTGATAGAACACATATTTACATATGTATACTTTTTGTAAGACAACAAAAGCCGCGTTTTATTATCACCATGATCTGATCCGGATCAGATCATGATAATAAAACAGCATTGGATCATCATATTTTTTATTATTTAAAGTTTGGTAGCAGTGTCAAATTCTTTCTTTCAAAAGTGACATTTCGAAGCAAAAAAAATATAAACAAATACCCAAAATGGAAGCTTCTGTGGTTGATGTAAGTATTCATTTTAATTTGTATTTCTTTTCTCTATTAAAAACTTTTATAATTTGCAGATTTTATTGGACAGTGATGAAAGCGAAGAATCAAACAATTCAATTTTATCCCTATTAAATCTTATCGATGATGATTCAAGTTCCAGTTGTAGCTCTACAACTTCTGAAAATGTTCCTGCAAATCACCAAAGAATTAAAAACTTTTTTGAAATAATTCAAAGCTATTCCGATGGAGACTTTAAAAAACACTTCAGACTTCATAGGTCTACCGTCCACATATTGATAGGTATGCAGTCAGTGAATAATATATTTATGTTTAGAAGCTAATGTATTTAAAATGTATTTCAGATCGGTACAAGCATTTACCACGGTTCAATTCGACACCAAGAAGAGGTCTGCCGAAAACTTCTGCCGAAAAAGAAGTATATATATTTTTGTGGTACATGGCAAATACCAACACTTTTCGCGAAGTGTCTAATTTATTTGGCGTGTCACAGTCCACAGCATGGCATATTATTCAAAGAGTGACAATGTGGCTAATATCCATTGGCCATGAATATGTTAAGTGGCCAAGCAGGGATGAAATTGCTCAAAATATTGCTTTAATGGAGGAAAAAACAAAGATGCCAGGAATTTTGGGTTGCATAGACGGATCCCATATAAAAATTAAGGCCCCGGTTCTGAACAAAGAAAATTATTTTAACAGGAAGCATTATTACAGCATTTTACTTCAAGGTGTTGTTAATGCAAAAAAAAAGTTTATAAATGTCTTTTGTGGAGAACCGGGGAGTTTGCACGACAGCCGACTTCTCCGAAGATCGGATTTATATAGAGTTTCATTCGAAAGGACAGAAGAGCGTTTTCCTTTCAACTCATTCCTGCTTGGTGACTCGGCATATCCATGTCTTGAATGGCTGATTCCACCCTTCAAAGACAATGGGAATATGACAGATTCTCAACGCAGATTCAACGAAATTCATTCTTCTGGGCGAATAGTAATTGAGCATACTTTTGGTTTGCTCAAAACTCGTTTTAGAAGAATACTTCATTTTACGGAGCACACGAATATTAACTCTGTCGTGAACTTAGTGGCATGCGCTTGCATACTACATAACATGTGTGTAGACAACAACGATGAGTTAGAGGAAAGCCATCAGCATGAATCTTTTCCAGAGCTTGATTCTTATTCAGGAACTTCAAGCAGTTCAAGGCAGCAGCAGTTAATGGAAGATTTAATCAATAGACACATAATTTAAAGAATAAAAACTGTTTGTACTCTTTGAATACATTTTTTTATTAATATAAAAACAAATAATTAAAATAAAAGTAAATAGAAACTTAAAACATCACATATTATTGATTTCATTTCATATTTACATACATTAAAAACAAAAAACAAACAAAAAAGTAAGTAGGAACTTAAAACATCACATTTCATATTGAACTAAATAAATATTTACGTACATAAAAAAATGTTCAAAATACTTTTACATGGGAATTTTTTGAAATCATTCTTTAAATTGAAAATGGTTGTAAGAAACACTTAGGTGACATAAATTAGAACTCAGAACCGTCTGAACCATCCCAATGAAGAGAGTAGTTATGAAATGACGGTGGGTTGTATGTAACACTTCCAAGAATTTCGATAGAAAATCATACAAAATTCTTAAAAGTGTTACATACAACCCACTGTCATTTCATAACTACTCTCTTCATCGGGATGGTTCAAACGGTTCTGAGTTCTAATTTATGTCTGCTAACTGATTCCGTAAACTCTATTAAATTCAAAAAATTATTTCAAAAAATTTCCATCTAATAATTGTTTGAACTTTTATATAATTTGTTTGAAATTTAAATTTTTAAAAAACCACAACTACCGACAAAAAAGTAAAGACGTTGGATTGGATTTTATTTTTTATATTTTTTTTATTTGGATTTTAGTAATAAAACTTATCTATCTATCTATCAATAAAAACAAACAAAAAAGTAAGTAGGAACTTAACATCGCATTGCATTTCATAGCTTAAAAAAAGCATCACGTTTACATATGTATGTACATTAAAAAAAAAAAAAAAAAACAAAAAAGCAAGTAGGAACTTAACATCACATTTCATAGATAAAGAATTTAAAGAAAAGAAAAGTTGCTTGGAGAATTATTTAATAAACTTTGGCATAGTGCAAATGCATATAAAGTTTATGGTTTATTAAATAATTCCCTTAGCAACTTTTCTTTTCTTTCAAAACGAGATTCCTTGGCTCGTTCTGCCTCATCTACTTTTTTCAATTTTTCTTCTGTGTAGGTTCTTAAAATTTCATTTTTTTCGGCAGCCTTTTTCTCTTTCATTAAATAGTATTTTTCTTTTACACTCAATCTATTTTTTTTGTTAGAAGCTGCTGGGCTGGATGTTGATATGCTTGATTCTATTAAGGAAAAAAGAAGAATTTGTTAACACACATACAACACACATTTATGTTCGAAGCTGTTACCTGCTTGTGGACAAATAATGTTTTGTATTGCAGACTGGGAGTTGGAAGTTGAAGTCAACGCGGCTGATGTTGTTGCGATTGATTCTATAAAAGAAAAAAAGCATTTGATTACACACATAATGTTCAATATGTTTCAAGTTGCTACCTGGTCGTGGAAAACTATTTCTTCCCATTGACAGCCCTTCGGTTGTCTCCTCCCATAGAGTTATGGTGTGGCTATTTTTCATTATGGGCTTCGAACCAAAAATTTCTTCCATCTGCTCTGCAAAAGGAGCTTTAATAAAAGATTCTCCAGTTCTTTTGTTGTGGTCTATGCTGGATTTGTAGGCCCTCAAGAGGTTTTTTAATTTTGTTTTCAGCATCTCTTCGGTTGTCGTTTGAGTCTGCAAAAAACATTAGAAATGAATATTTATATATAAATAACGAGTCACATCAAATTTAAAGATTAATATCTACCAAAACTCCAAACGAAGTAAGATCTTCCAAGACATTTCTCATTGCGAACTTTTTGAGTCTGGCACTCTCAAACTCAAAACGCCTCTTCCCGTAAGCATCCAGGAACGCTTTCGTCTCATCTGTAGTCCAGATTCGTTTTGACCTATTAATAAAATTGAAATTGATAAATTTGACACTAAAATAAATTAATTTAGAGATTACTTACGATTTATTTGTATTTTCTCCCATTTCTGCTGCAGCTTTCTCGATTTTGTTTATATTTTTTGACATTTAAAGCAGGGTTGCCCATAGAACATTTTGCTCAATGATTTTTTTTTGTTCTTTTTTTTTTTGGGAAAAGAATGCCCATAAATTATGTCAAATATACATTTTTTTGGACTTAATTATTTGAATTTCACCAATTAATATCAAGTTTTGTTAAAATATCTAATTATTTCATGGATTATATGCCAAATAAATAAATATAAAGCTTCTCACTTTCTATTTAAAAAAATATTTTATTTCAGTCAAATGGAAATTTTATATGGCAATACAGGTTTTATTTAATTTGTTTGCAATGATACCAACATTTACATGTGAAATCACAATGATAGAGCGCTCCTTGTTGTGAAAAAAAGAATTAAATTTTGGATCTCAAATTGAGATCCAAACACAAAGTAGGATCTTGTGTTGTTGTTGTAATGCATGTAAATCCAAGATCCGGATCAGATCATGGTGATAATAAAACGCGGCTAAAGTTAACATTTGTTTCGGGTCACATAAGTTAAGCAAAATTGGCTTTACATAGAAAATATGCCTTACAGAACTATCATATAGTTCTATTTCCTTCTCTCACTTTTCTCTTTTTTTTATACAAGGAAGGATAAAAATATATGTACATACGGAACCAAAGAGAATAAGAGAAATTTTATTTACATTTTTGACAATTAACTATCTTTTTCCTTTACTCCACTCGTTGCTTATGGAATAGAAATAATATTTCCCTCTCGGCTTTGTACCTATGTATATATAATTATATAGTATTCTCATAGAACACAATTTTGTGTTACCGAGGAGACAACATTGGGGGCGCTAGCTGTATTGAAATATCTAAATTAAACAGAACGAGAAGAGCCAAAGTTCATATAAAAAAAATAATAATGTGCGAGTGAAAGGAGTATTTTATTTTCTGTCATAAGAAATAGGGAGTGCGACAGGGTGGGTTGTCTCCCGCCACAATAAGAATGCAAAAAAAACGTAAACATAAACAAAAATTTGACGTTCCTTCTTGTCTGAGCATTATTCGCTTTCAGGATTTGTTTGTGGCTGCCTAGCGACGGAGTAATCTATGCTATACATTTGGCTATAGCTATGTATGCTTTAACCATTGTAGGAATTTTGCTATTTAAAATTCGTTTTGAATAGATTTTTCAATTTTTGTGAAAACTGATTCGTTGTTGCCAAATTTGTAGGCCCTTGCATTATTGTATTTGTTGTTTTTTATTATTTTGCAAATTGTTCGTAAGGGAGTAGGTGGGTAAGCAAAAGTAGCTTTGCAGGTAAGGTGTTGCTACTTGATATTTAATTTATGAGAAATAAAATAAAACAAATTGGCGACAAAAATAATGTTTTAATATTCCAAAGGAATATTCATTTTTATTATGTTTGGTTGAAGCAAAAATATTATAATTTTCACATACAAGTAAAATTGTAAGATTCAAGTGAACTAAGAAAAAGTTCACATTGTTTTCACGTGTAATTCAATACAACTTGTATAAACAATTTAATTTCACTTGAATTTTGTTTAAACATTAAAATTGAACATCTAATACCTCTTGTTTGATTGACAATTATTAATTACAACACTAAAGCTTCAATAAATAACTTTCAAATGCTCTACAAATTTGACTTAAACTTGTTTTTTATGGTATTACGTCTTTATAAGCGATTACCTATTTTGAATTTCTTATGAAGTTCTCAAAACTATTCTATCTATCAAAAATATTTTTCATTAAAAAAGTTGAAATACCTAAAATAATATACTTTTTGAAAATAATTTACATTATTTGAAAATATTTTTCTCATTGGGCAATGATTCTTTGAATTGGCAACTACATTTTTATTCTTCCTCCTTTTTGAGGTTTTTTTTTGCCTTATTGTTATTTTTTTTAATCTTCCCTCCCTATTAATGTCGTTTTCAATTGGCAATCTGGAATCTGAAGAAAGCATTCTCAAAGCGTTCAATTGGGCAAAAGTGACAGTTCTAATTCTGAAAAAGAAGAGATTTATCTTCTGGATTTGAAGTCAGAAGCAAAAACAGAATCACTCACACATTCAAAGATTTTACATGTCACACTTGACAAATGTCATATTTTTGAATTAACAAATTGTGCGAACTGTGAAGTGATTGCTTGAAATTTAAACTAAACTATAAAAAAAATGGATAATAATATTGACAATATCTAAGCAATTGTTCCTAATTTGTTAGAAACATTGTTGGAGTCGTCTTCCTCATCTTCTTCATCAAGTGATGCAGTTAATTTTCTATTGCAGGAGTTTTCCAAAAAGCCAAGATTGCAAAACTACCAATACAGTCACACCAAACTTCAAATTTTTAGAATTCACAAAAAGTGTTCAATTGGGATTCTGCTTCTACTTCTCATTCCGGATTGCCAATTGAAAACGACATAACTCTTTATATTCGTTTCAGATTTTTTTGCGTTGACATATTTCTCAAATTACACAGGTCAACAAAAAAAATATTTTTTTTTTGTTTCTGTGTTCAAATCGCGATTTTCTCAATCTTTGTATTGAAAAATACATAATTGTTTTTTTTTTTAAACTTTGTTTTTTCACCAGTTACAATGATAAATTAATATTTGGAGAAAAACGCTTTTAAAGTTTTTCTTTTACATTGTATTTATATGGAAACACGAAAACATATTTAGTTTTTTTATGGTGTTATAATTCGAATATCTCCTTTCGTCCTCACACATATTTTTTCTTACACGTTCCTCACACTGGGGTGTGACATACCCCAAACAAAAAAAATTAAAAGAATTTTGTTTTAATAAAATTATGATTTTTGTAATGGTTTTATTTTATCATTCTTTTAATTACTTTTAAGCAAGACACTTATTTATTTCGAAAAAAAATTGCTTCTAGAAAAAAAAAAAAGTTTTTAAAAATAAATTCAAATACATTGGTTAAAAAGTGGTTGCTTACAAAAAACTCAAAATCTCAAAAACAAAAAATAAGAAAAAATAAATTATTATTGCAAAATTAAGGTAATATATGCTTTAACAATTAATAGAAAAATTAAGGCATTTGACATTAAAACAAATGTTAGCCGAGCACCTAAAGATGTCCATAATCTCGTACGAAATCCGTTAAATCTTAGAGCATTCAATACATTGGAGCAAACGATGGACTTCGCACATAGTGCTTTGACATGTCACACACAATCTTTATGTTTTTTTTTGTCTTTTATCCTGTCACAAAAAGCGCACCGAGTATACTTTTCAGAGGCAATTGATGTCAAACGCTGAACAAACCCATATGAAAAAATCTTACGCGCACTGCACTCTGGGGTATATCATACCCCAACCAAATTTCGCGACTAAATAAAAGGCAAACCAAAATTTAAAAAAGCGGTTAAAATAGCCTACTATCACTCCAAAATATAAAAATAAATTTAGATAGACATGGCTCGCTTAAACAAAAAAATTTACGGTAACGGCACAACTTATAATGTTGCGTGGGGTATGTCATACCCCAGTGTGAGGACGGAAGGTTAAATTATTGTAGGAGGTGATTTTTAAAGGTCTAAAGAAGTGAAAAATGCAAAAAAAAAATGTTTGATTTCTTGAAAATTATATCATGTAGTAGTTCCATACAAATTTGGTACTAATTTTAAATCCATAATAACAAAAAGTGTGTTGACCTGTGTTATTTTTTTCTTTTTTTAGTTCTCTCTTATTTTCTTCTCGTCACCTCTCTTAAATATGCATAAATATTGATTCCGAGGAGACAGGTAAGGAGGCGCTTGGAACGTTCCTCTTCATGATTGTACTATTACATTCTATATACAAAGATAATACTTATATTTTGGTGGTTGTTGTTAACATGTATTACTTTTTTGGGTTCTATTTTTTTCATCCTTGCGTCATCAGGTTAGCGCATAAAATTAATTTTAGTTTTTCTTCAAAAGTTAAACCAGTTGGTTTTTTTTTATCCTGGTCCAGTAATCTATTCCATATAATACCTATGTGTAAATGTAAATCAAAAATTGAAGCTAACAAGAAATTAAAGCTGTTAGTAAGTGCAATAGCCAAAAAAATCGATAGAAGTCGAAAAATGATATCCGTATTTCTTTACAATAAGTAGGATAAGGCTAAAATAGGATCGCAGAAATATTAGAATATCATCGAACTCTCACAACTCAGCTTCAAAGATCAGTTCAAATGTTGGTGTTTGTTAAATTTAAAGAAAAAAACACCACCTAATTTGGCTAGAAAATACGCTTGAATTTTGAACGAGCGCATAAAAACATAGAATTTTGATATGTTGTCTTTTTCTTTTGAGATGAAAACAAACTGTGGCCCATACAGCCACAATTACAATTTCCATATTCAATGATCTTCGCAACGAGGAACACCAGTTGGATATAGCCTTCATAGTTGGGTGAAGGCTGTAATAGTAAGGTGAGCCATTTCCTATAGATCGTGCGAGTTACAGCTTTTATCAATTTTGAAATTTTTTTTCGAAGCTTGTAAACTGCACTATACGCATACCAATTGAATCTATGAAGACATACTCAAGAAGGGAAGATCGAGACATAAATTTAAAATAAAAATGTTAAAATTACTTATTGTTTTTTATTCTTCCTTATCACGAATAAATATTCCTCCGAGTTTTTTCTCATTTTGGGAACTTTGATATCGTAAACAACTGTTTCCTGGGATTTGTCTCCTTATTTGTATACAAATATTTCCGTAAATAAGTTTTGAGAGAAAAAATTCTCAGGGAAAAAGTTTCCATACAATTGGCGATAGGGCAGATTGTTTAAGTTAGGTAATAATTGCATGGCTTTAAAGTCTAAAAAACCTAAAGGTGGTAACCTAATAACACAAATAATCATATACAGATGTCTCATCCCCATACAAAACAATGTCCTAAGAAATTTTATTAGCCGACAAAATATCAGCAGACAAAACTACAAAAATCAAAAAATTCAGAGCGACAACTTTCAAAGTTCAAATGAAGAGAGACCAAAAGAAGAAACTGACAAAATGTAAAGCTTTTCAATAAATTTCTCCATCTCATAAGAATGTGGCACAAAAAATATCACACATCCCTTTTTCTCTCATTGTTATTTTTGTTGATTCACTTCTTTTCCGAGATATGTTTATTTCTATTCTTTTTTCCTCCTTTTCTTGTGTGAATATTGTTGTTGTATTTCTGTATACATTCTTTGGCAGGCGCCTGCTTGGCTGGATAATTCTACTTCTATTGCATTTTGTAGGTATCTATCTACGTCAATGTGGGGAAGGATTTTGGAAGTTGATGATTTGGATTGCAGAAAGCAGTGTTGCCTCAGGGCAAGTTAAATATGAATTTCTCACGAAGAAAAATAAGTCCTTTTAGTATTTTCAAAACAAAATGTAAATAGGTTTATTAAACTTTACAATTTGATACATTGCCTTTTTTAAGGAAATAATTATTTCTAAGGTGAAAGAATTATGGAACAGTAGGTCAATAAAAATATGTCCTTAAATCAAAACGGAAAAAAAGAATATTCAGGGATAAAATTGTGTTACTGTGGCAACTCCAGTATAGAGATCTTTTCCTATTGAAGAATATTTCTTTTTCTTGATAGGAAAAAAAATGTTTTCTGTTTATTTGTATTTCTTGTATTGTATGGGATCTTGGGATGTATTGTTTTTGTATCACTAGTCGGGTTTGTTATATTTTGCAGATGTGTACATTGTAGATACATATTTCTTATTGGGGTGTACTAGTATGGATGGGTTACACATGTTGAGCTGAGGTAGTGAAAAACAAAGTTTCTGCCACGTCCACGTTCGTGTCCCCTGGAAACTATTTCATTGAAGGAAACTGTGGATTGATACATAGGTACATCATTATTGTGGGTGATTTAGTTTTTTTTAATCATTCGTTTTCACTATTGGATGTAAAATTATATTTTAACAACCATTACACATCTAAAATACAATTTTAATAAGTTCTTAATGAATTCATCTTCTATAATTTGTTTGTAGTTACATAATACATAATGTGTACATAAGCACGTTTTAATTCCTTAAAACAAATAAATCTTAACACATGTAAAAAATGAATTCCAACCGATTATAAAATTGTTCAAATACACTAACACAATGTATTAAAACTAGTCCCCAGTAATTATGCATTAATTGCCATCAATGAACATTTTTAAAATTTATCAATATAAAAAATAAAACTCTTAAAATCACCTAAGACATATTTTTGCTAATCATATTTCATTTCGGTACCAACCTATGTATGTGTATCAACATTTAAATTGTCTACATTTTATTCATTCAAAAAGACTAGGAAATATTTTGACCTGACCACTTCTGCATTCGTATTTTTTACGAATGTAGGTACCTACTTATTTTTAGTAGCAAGATCGCTACCAACTTTTTTAAGTTAACCTACCCAAAAGCCCTACCTACTTATAACTTATGAAATACCTACATACAAATGTATTTACATATGTTTGCATGTATTTACATGCATATGTACAGAGGTACCTACTCGTAACTATTTTTTTGTATTGTTAACCCTCTACTGCATGAATTATTCTTTATACAAAAAAAAATTTAAAGGCTTTACAAATAGATTCTTTGGGATGTTTTAAGACATCTTTTATTAAAAAATCAGATAAAATTATAGCAATAAGGGTTAGGTATAAAACAAATACATATTTCATATGAGGAATGGGATTGACCAATGACTATCCTCCATAAAAATTATTCGGCTCCATTTTTCTAACCAAAAACAAAATAGTCTAAAACAATAATGCACATCACAAGAATAGATTGCAAAAGAAAATATGTAGGTAGTTTTATAATCCTTTGCTGCATACGAAACCAAATATGGCTTACAAAGTCTTACCACTCAAACGACTAACATAATATTTTTTTTTATTAAAATTTTTTTTTGTGGCAAAGACAAATAAATATCCAATCACAAAATATTTTTTTTGGTCACTTAACTCACCTTTCAATAAAGTTATAATTTTTTAAAATTAGAAAATTTTTCAATCACTCGTTTTCAACCACAACAACCTAACCACTGACAAATAGTAGTGACTAGGTACCTAGATTGTGGATAAACTAAAAAAAATCAAAATTAATAAATACAAAAAAATTTAAAGCATTTAGGTGCCTAACTGATTATTTTTCTATTTAGAAATATACCTACCGACTTACAGGAAAATAAAATTCGTATACATATGTACATATATTCATTCATTTTAACAAAATTAATTCCTAGGAACCAAAGTAAAATCTTTCAAATATTCATTCCAGAATGAAAAATCCTACAAAGTCCAACCAACCAATTCACAATATATGTATTATACATACATGTGTGTAAATCAACACATTCAATCTTCTCCTTTTATTTTGTCTCAAATCTGAGACGACCTTACAAATTATAGACGCAAATACAACAACAAAAGCATAATAAAAAAAACCATCACATGTCTTGTCTTGGTCGTAGCACAAAGAAAAATATACCTGGGATGGAAGAGTATACAAAAAAGCAAGCAACGAATCCAAGAACAAAAACAAATAATCTCGAAAGGGATAAAAAGAATAGAAAAGAGTGGCAGAGAGTAGAGCAACAAAATATTTCAGAAAGAGCTTTGATTTTGTAGGAATAGATCTTATTTAAAGCTTTTAAAAATAAAGCTTTTTTCATTTCATAGGTCATTCTTCTCCATAAGCGTGAGACATCTGTATTTGATTATTTGTGCTAATAAGCTAATTTAATTTGTTATTTGTATGTTATTTTCGAACAATAATGTTCAAACCTGGGAAAACAACGCATTTTGCCTTATTTTACTGAGAATTGCTCCTTTATAGTGAAAATGTTACAGAGTAGAGAGAGGAAGTTTTATGTTGAAATCCGAAAGTGGAAGAAAATGAACAAATGGTAACTCTTTTTTGCATCCTATAAACTGACATAAATTGTTAACAGCTTTGGGGAGAGTACGATAACTTTGGCGACAAGAAAAAATAACGGATTTTGGTAGAAGGACTCAATACAAGCATTTTTTTCTATGGGAGGGGGGGTCTATCTCCCCCCGTTTATGCGGTAGGGGCAATTTAAAATAAAAATGCTTTGAACGAACAAAGAGTTGTCAAAAAATAACGGTAATAGTTACAATTAAGTATGATACAATTAAGTATGATTTTTTTAAAGCGTATACTCCATTCTATCAGCCTGTTTTTAAATTAAGTGAAAAAAATTTATAGTTTTCGAAAAAATTAATTTTAAAATAAAAATTTGACAAAAAAAGCTAAAAAATAACTTTAAAGTGTAATTTTTCAAATTTTTAATAAAATATAAACATTTTTTGATTTGCAATCCGTTGCTCTAATTTATTCTTGATCAAAAACTGAAAACTATATGAATTTATGTAAAATAGTTTTCGAGAAAAATAGAAATTAACAAAATAAATATTTTAATTTAATTAATTTTATTTGATGAAAATACATTATGGGATAAACTAATTTTTTTTAATACAGCTTAGTTGCATTCAAAAGAAACTTTGCATACACCCAGCCTCGCACCTACCTCAATTCCTATAGTGTGCAAGCAGGGGGGTTGCAGGGGGGCAGCATGCCCCCCCTTACATACCTCACTATTTATTTCTCTGTAATGCTGGGTAACAACTCACTTTTATGGGATTCTGCTACGCTCCAGTACACAGATTGTGCTGGCGTTGACAAGGGTTTATTTTAAGAAAATAATAACATCCAAGTGTACACAGAAATTATACTCGATTTTAGGATTAAGATTACTACTAGCCCTAGCGAAGTATCGGAAAGTTTTTCTATATTGCTCTGAGTTATTTTCCCGAAAAGCCTGTTCTATTTAAAAATTTTTCAAATTGGATGAAATTGGGGAACTCTCCAAAATAAATAGGTATCTATTACCAACATAATATATGAGTAGAGATTAATTCTGAGTCAATTTGAATCCAGATTCCTTAAATAATAAAGTATCTTTTCATACACCCACCTCGCACCCGCCCCAATTCCTATAGTGTGCAAGCAGGGGAGTTGCAGGGGGGCAGCATGCCCCCCTTACAATCCTTACTGTTTATACACTATAATACTGGGAGCTACCATTAATATATTTTCAAATTTCAAGTATTTATGTACGTAAGTAAGACAAAAGAAAACAACAATCTCCTAAAAAGTAATTTTAGTAATTTTCAATTTTCTCGCAAATTATTAGACATAATTTCATAAACTTTTCAGTTTTTGATTAAGAACTAATTAGAGTAACGGATTGTAAATTAAAAAATTTGTTTATTTCATGAAAAATTTGAGAAATTACTCTTCAAAATTATTTTTAAGCTATTTTTTGGGCAAATTTTGGTTTTAAAATTAGTTTTCTCAAAAACTATGAACTTTTTTCACTTGATTTAAAAACAGGCTGATAGAATAGAGTATACGCTTTAAAAGAATGTATCACTCTTAATTGTAACTATTACCGTTATTTTTTGACAACTCTTTGTTCGTTCAAAGCATTTTTATTTTAAATTGCCCCTACCGCCTAAACGGGGGGAGATAGACCCCCCCCTCCCATAGTAAAAAATGCTTGTATTGAGTCCCTCTACCAAAATTCGTTATTTTTTCTTGTCGCCAAAGTTATCGTACTCGTCCCACAGCTTTGAATCACATGTTTTCCTTCAAAGTTTGTATTTGTATTTTGTCTGAAATTTTATTTTTTTGTATTCATTTTTTTAAATGGTTTTGAAAATGTTAGACGAAAAGAAAGGCTGAGCCTTTTTTCGGCATCATTATTATTTTGATACGAAGACTAATGAAAAACCAACAAAAAAGCTCGGGATCCACTCTTTCCCACAGGAATGCAACAAAAATATCGAATTTGTTCCCTTCTGTTTTGATATACAGTTTTTTTGATATCATCCATCGGCAAAAAAAAAATTATAGACGAATAACAAATATGAACATGTTCGACTTTACTATGATCTCGACTTTTGCATTTCTCGAATTTCCTATATGCGGAAATGAAGTTCTTCTGCATTTTCGTCTTTTCGCTCTTTCTTACAAATATGTATTTTGTATTTGGCATCCCTTATTTTTTGCAGAAATCAAATGCAGATATATGTACATATGTACATAATTCCACCATTAGTTTGGCTAGAATCACTTACGCTAGGAGGTGTGCCAACCTGAAGTCGAGCAGTGTAGGTATTTTTTTTTACAACTAGCTGTTCCCCGCGACTTCGTCCGCCTCAATTTATTATTACAGCCATTAAGATTAAGTTTAAAAAAATATATATTTTAAAGTACTTCGTAAAGGATATTTAAGTTTTATTTTCTTATGGCAGAAGATCATACGGTTTTTCTCTGCAACCCAATTTGGACAATGGGACGGAAGCCCTTTAAGATGAATAATTTTCTTTACTTTTGCAACATTTTCTACTAATTCTTTGCTCCTGTTGGTCGTAGCGTAATTTTATATAGCTTAAAACCTTGCTCGACAAATGGACTATTCAACGCAAAAAGAATTTTCAATTCGAGCACGTAGTTTTTGAGATCAGGTCGTTGAAACGAATAACGGAAGCCCTCAAAGATGAATAATTTTCGCCGTTTTTACAACATTTTTCACTGATGTTTCGCTCCTATTGGCCTTAGTGTAATTTTATATAGCCTATAGCCTTCCTCGACTATTGGACTATCAAACACAAAAAGAATGTTTCAATTCGAACCAGTAGTTCCTGAGATTAGCGCGTTCAAACAAACAAACTCTTCAGCTTTATAGGTATATTAGTATAGATATAGATTAACACTCCATGCAAATCGTTACCCTACAAGTTTATGAATATGTACCTATGTATCTGCTGCAACTATTTGCCATCTCTCATGCTATTGTTCGACGAAAAAAAAATTAATTTGCAGTGTTTATCTGCAAGAGCAAGTTCAAGAGTAGTTACTAAGCTAACAAAATACACAGCAACAACATCAGACAATAACAATTTAATGACATACATTTCATTGAAATTTTGCGGCGCAACTCGATGGGTCGTTAACCTTGCATGCACTCAATAATCTATATAAAAAGAATGTTTGAATCTGAACCAGAACCTGAGATTTGGGACTGAGAAATTTGAAGGTCGTTTTTGTGCAGATTGTATTTGTATATACATACATATGTATGTGTATCTTCGCCTCTCTGGAATGAAAGCTTCTTCAAACGAACATGTTTGAACATGTATAAATGTATGTCAAATCGAACCTCTACAAAGCTTTCATACTCTCGGATGGAAATTGGAAATCTGGTGGATGGAAATTGAATTAAGAAAAATTATCCCATAATAAACCAAGCACGTCGCTAACTTGTTCTTTATCTTTATACTTACCATGAAAAATGTCGTACACCCACGCCCACCACGACCTTTCAGTTCGCATCTCAAAGCATTAGCATAATGATACTGATCGCTTGCTTGCTTCTATTTTCGCTGTGTGAAAATGCATTTCAACTGAGTTACTAGTTACTACCAGTACCCATTGAAAGCAGTACCAAAGAGCTCTTTTCAATGGATTTTAACAAAAAGCTTTCTGTTTTAAAGCTTTTGAGAACAATAGGAATGTTAAGTATATATATTGTCGATGAGGATGTGTATGTTTGTTGTTCTGAAAATTACATTAAAAAGCTATTAAATTCATATAATTTAATCACAAATAAT
Organism: Scaeva pyrastri; assembly: GCA_905146935.1. Classification (NCBI taxonomy): domain Eukaryota; kingdom Metazoa; phylum Arthropoda; class Insecta; order Diptera; family Syrphidae; genus Scaeva; species Scaeva pyrastri. The sequence continues at coordinate 6,283,349 of LR989930.1, forward strand.
TACATATATATACAGATGTCTCAGTGTCATATGAAACTGAAAATCTACATTTTAACAAAGCTCATTTCAACAAATTATTTTAAAATCCATTTGCAGAGCTTTTTTCTTCAAAATTTGTATTCTCTCAAGCTCTCAACTCGTACCTATTGTTCTCTTGATTCTGTCTGTTTTTGTGTAACTCCTTATTAAATCCAAGAACAACATCGCGTCGCGTACTTACTCATTATATAGGTAGATATGAATATTTTTGTGTTTGAAGGAAACTAATGTCGTTTTCAATTGGCAATCTGGAATCAGAAAAAAGCATTCTCAAAGCGTTCAATTGGGCAAAAGTGACAGTTCTAATTCTGAAAAAGAAGAGATTTCTCTTCTGGATTTGAAGTCAGAAGCAAAAACAGAATCTTTCACACACATTCAAAGATTGTACATGTCACACTTGACAAATGTCATATTTTTTGAATTAAAAAATTGTGCGAATTGCTTGAAATAAAAATTGAAATATGTATAAATAATGGGAAACAATATTGAAAATATCTTAACAATAATTGTTCCTAATTTGTTCCATACATAATGTACACATATGTATGTAGTTAACACATGTCACAGTTTACCAATACAGTCACACCAAACTTCAAATTTTTCAGAATTCACAAAAAGTGTTCAATTGGGATTCTGCTTCTACTTCTCATTCCGGATTGCCAATTGAAAACGACATAAAAAGATGTGATCTATCGCGAAACACAAGCGTTGGTTCTTCCTTGCGTCATTAAGTGGTGGTTTTTTCTTATGCTTCAGGCGCTTTAAGTATTTAGCCTGGCGAATCATGCTTTTAACAATAGATAAGCTGGCCTTAACAGTAGGTTTTTCCCTAATTTGAACTGCAGATAAAGCTGAATTTGACACTATTCTAAGCATACTTCGCGTTTCGCGAAGTGTTAAGGCAGAGGAAGTGTTTCCTTTGTAATTTTTCGAGTAAGACGATAGATTTTTAAATAATTGCTGACACAATGATCACTTCCATTTATTTTTCTGGGTTCTGGCTATAGCACGGCATGAATGACCTGTCAAACATTTTTTCTTAACCATTTTTATTAACACTCAATCAGGAACAATTAATTTATAAAATGTACCGTTAAAACCGAAAAAAATGTATTCGCTTTTCAAAAGAACGTTGATTTGTTCACTGCTTCTAATCTAATGACCCGATTTATTTTCACATATTCTTGACTGAATTCCATCATGCAACGGGAGAAATGTCGATTTTACTTTTTAAAAATGCCTGCTTCTAACCTTATGACCGAGAGTGTACCTATGTTGTGTTGACATATCAGATTTGTTTTCATTCTGTTTGGAAGTTTTTAGAAATTGGTAGACATTTAAAGCTCTTTAAGATTAAACAGATTTCAAAACATGGGTAGGTGAGTATTCTATTATTATTTTCGAAGATAGTATTTGTTTTTAAATTGAATTTTTTAAAATTCAGTCTGATATTTTATGTTAAGGTGTTTAGTTTTTAGTAATAATATTTGTAAACTTTGTCGAAATCTTATATTATCTTAAGTGGTAAAATGTGGTAAATGTGTGATTTGAAATAATATTTTATGTTTTAGTATTAAGGTTTCTTTTAATAATTTATTTATGAAATTAATCAATATGTGATAAATATGTGACATACTATTTTTTGTTTTATCCTTAAGTTTCCTTGATAGGTAATATTTATTAAATACGTGCTGTGAATTAAAGATTTATGTTTTAGTTTTATGATTTTCTTTTGTAACATTTAACTTAATAGGTATTAGTTTCTTTTAAAAACAATAAAAATGAATTTCTTTTAAATTCTTTTTGAGGTATTGTCTTTTTTTTCAAAAAATAGCATATTAAGCTTTGGTAGGCTTATCACATAATTGGTAGGTTTTTAAAAAATATTTGGTAACTTTTTTTTTGGGGGGTAGCGGTAACCGTGTTTAAAATTGTGTCATATTCTCCCATTTAAGATATTCTTGATGTACCAGGTAGGTAGGTTAGGATTTAGGAATAAGGAAATGAGTGAATGCGAAGAGTTTTGATTTTTAAAGACTTTTGTGGTCATTAAAAATTAAAGAAAAAAAAACTAAGGTAGAAAGGTTTTGTGTCACGGGCATAACTATTGGTATTCCTTAGAGCGAATGAATTTTGTATTCTGTGGCAACAAGGAAAAAGGGGAAGTACAATAACTTTGGGACCAAGATTTGATAACGGGATCTGGTAAAGAGGGTTCAGAATAAGCATTTTTAAGTACAGAAAGAAGGGGTCTATCTCCCTCCGTTTAGGCGGTAGGGGCAATTTAAAATAAAAATGCTTTAAACGAACAAAGAGTTGTTAAAAAATAACGGTAATACTTACGATACAATACATGATACATTTTTTAAAGCGTACCTATACTCCGTTCTTAAATCAAGTGAAAAAGTTCATATAGTTTTCGAAAAAAACTAATTTTAACACGAAAATTTGCCCAACAAAAAGGTTAAAAATATTTTTGAAGACTAATTTTTCAAATTTTTTATGAAATATAAAAAGTTTTTGATTTCCAATTCGTTGCTCTAATTGATTCTTAATCAAAAACTAAATAACTCCCTATGTTAAGTTAAAAATATATGAATTTATGTCTAATAGTTTTCGAGGAAATTGTATTTTTAAAAGATTTTTTTTTGTACGACAAATTCCCAAAAACTCAAATTATTATTCTCGGCTAAGATAATGAAAAAACTTATTTGAAATGAATTTATTTTGTTGTATTAAAAAAAAAATTGTTTTTGCACTTGCATGGTGATCCCATATACCTACGCATAATTAATGATTTAGTATTAAAAAAGAATTGATGCTTTGGGACCTCTTTGTCGTGGACCCATATCTTAATATATATAAATCTCGTGTCACAATGTTTGTCCTCAATGGACTCCTAAACCACTTAACCGATTATAATAAAATCTTAATATATATAAATCTCGTGTCACAATGTTTGTCCTCAATGGACTCCTAAACCACTTAACCGATTATAATAAAATTCGCACACCATGTGCAGTTCGATCCAACTTGAGAGATAGGATAGTTTAAATCTCAAATTATAGTCGCAATTTTAATTTATTGCTAATTATTTGTCTGTTATTATTTGACAGTCACAATTATATGTTAGCTCCAAACGATTTTATCAGATAGCGACATCTGTGCACTGGATTGAGTAAGTTAAGAATTCAATAGATGGCGCTATGTCAAACGTCCAAACTTTTAATAGATGGCTCTATTTCAGAAATATAGTGTAAGTTCACAAACGTCAAATTTTGCTGCAGTGAATCGGCATTACTGCTGTTTTGCGATGCTGATGCTAATGCAGCTGTTGCTGATGCGATGCCGACTAATCACGCTGTCGTAGTGATGCTTCTTTGTTTAGTTTTTGCGCATCAGTTTATGAAACTTTGCAATAATGAACAGTTGACGAGAAAAGTGATGCCAGAATCTGGGTTTGTGAACGTTTGACTTTGAACATTTGGGCATCATTACTGCAGTAATGAGTTTGTGAACTTACACATAGGTTAAATTTATTTTGTAGTGAAACGGAATACAGTCAATTTTATTCTTCCAATTTTTGGTAGCGTTACGTATTATCATATAGTTATATTGGAAATATAATATAGAATGAAATTTGGCACAGAGATAGATTATAGCCTTATAAAGCACGTAGACTAATTTTTACCCCGGTAAAATGTATTTTTTAGGATTAAACATTGACCACGTTGTACATAAAAATTGAAGTAATCTGCGGTTACAACGAAACCGATATTTTCAACATCTTTGGTTGTCCTGCCAATCGATCCATTAAACTTACGAAATTCACCGGGCCATTTGAAAAAAAAAAAAATTATGGGAAATCAAATAAGCAACAACAATATTTTTCCATAGCTTGAGTTTCTGCATTTAATTGGGGCAAGACGAAGTTTGCCGGGCCCTCTAGTATAATATATAAATATTAACAACATATTTTAAATATTGTCTTAGATATTTTTTTTTGCCTTTTTGTTTTGGAAACTACCTAGTTCTAGTTCTCACTTGCAATTCTTTCACAATAAAACAATTAATACAAATTTAATTGTGTCTAAAATTAGGGTAAGTAATTTGCAAACATTTCCTGACTATACCTTTTCTATCTTATATTAGTCGTGAAAGAATTTGCTTCGAGGATAAATATTTCCTTTTTGCGAGAGAAACAGCTAACCCCATTGCAATGACCTGTTTAGGACATAGACAAAAAAGAAAATTTTAATTGGGAAAACAATTTTAGCATATACAATGCAAATTCTTTAAATTGCAATGCTTCAACAATCCTTAATTTATGAATTAATTTGCCAAGATAACTTGTCTGCCAATATAATTAGATATCCAAACATTTTTTTTTTAATCACTACCTCAACATGTATTACCCACCCACATACCAAATGACTTCAAATTAGATGTTTTTTTCTTGTGTGCAAATGTACCTGCCTACGTGATATTTAATATTACTATATGAGTTAGGACGTTTTGCTAGAACTAAAAGATTCCAATTCTTTTTTCAATAGGCGTACATCCCAGTAAGAAATATGTACAATACAACATCTGAAAAAAATAACAAACCCGCCTAATGATACAAAAACAATACATCCAAATATCCTACAAGAGATGGACTAAAAATTAGCAGACAACACATTTTTTTCTATATCAATAAAAAGAAATATTTTTCAATTCAATATTCAATAGACACATATGTAGTTGTTTCAACTTAAAATAATTATTTCCTTAAAGAAAAGCCTATGCGTCAAATTCTAAAGTTTAATAAAACGAATTTACAATTTGTTTTGAAAATAAATGTTTTTACTAAAAGGACTTATTTTCCTTCGTGAGCAATTCATGAATAACTTGACCTGAGGTAACACTGCTTTCTGCAATACAAACCAGCAAATTCTAAAACCCTTCCTCTCATTGCCGTAGATAGATACCAAAAAAGATAGACAAAATTCGTATAGAGCTAAAAATTGGCACAGACGTTAAATACATCATTATAAATAACTAGTGAAACCCCCGCCCGCTTTGCAGGGCGTTAAACAAAATATTTTTTTAACTTCCCATACGATATATCAAGAACGGGTAGAGATATCGACTCCAACTAAATAAAAACACTGATTGAAATAACTATTTTGTTGCTATAATTTGTCGTTTCCTTACCAAAACTTTGGTTCATATATTTTACATATATTTTTATAATTTTGTTTTGCGCCCTAAACCTTCTACTCTTATTCCTCTTTAATTTAAAAAAAAAAAATAGGAAAATCGGCCAACCGGTTTGGCTGGTTAGTGAACGAACACAAAAAAAACAGACTTTCTTTTATATATATAGAAATGTCAAAAGTCCCGACGATCTGACCTCTGCAAAAAATATATTCAAGGTCAAAGATTCAAAATTATGTTTTTTCCATTTTTCTCGAAAACGGTAAATTTTATGGTGGAAATATATTCACAAAAGTTGTAGATCATACAATTCTCTACATTATACCTATTTGATGGTTATACTAATCATAGGGTCATATTAAAGCTGCAGAACAACGTCGGTCGTCGGACTACAAAAATATCTTCATCTGTTGATATCGTTTATGATCGATCCATGAAAGTTTCAACAAACCAACAACAATTTTAAAAGCGTGTTTTTTAGTTTTTTTCAAACTATATTTATTTCTGGTTGCATTTAGTAGCACTTTTTGCTAATTTAAATTTAAAACTGTGAGATCATCTGGTTGCATCAAATGTTCTTTTTAATTGTTTCATCATTAAACACTCACTCTACGAGATTTTGTGAAATTGACATTTAATGATCTTTGTAACGTATTCTATATGTATATTATTTTTTTTATTTTGTATTATCCTATAATACCGTTTTGTAATTTCACTTTACCTATGCTAACTATTTTATTTAGTTTTAGGACGATCCCCAATAAAAAATTAAAAATAAAGTAAGATACAATATATTTAGTTCTTTCGAGATCCTACCAACTTCGCCACATTGAAATTTTTATCAAAACAAAGAAGAGGTGTGGTGTAGTCAACGTTACAGGATAATGATCTAAATGAGTTCTTAGTCCACTGTGAAGAGGCTTTGAGCCGGATTGCTGTGTTAGCGCTGCGGTGGGGGTTGAACGAATTGCACCATCCAACACCCATTATTAGGCTAGCAGTTCTTTACTTAGCCTATCGCGGTTGTTAGCTATTTCTAATGCAGTCCACCATACCGCTGCACCATAAGTAAGGATCGGTCTGATGAAAAGTGTATTGGCTTGTGTTATTTAGAAGTTATTATTTCAACAATTTTGATACAAGATTATTATGCAAAAACTTCATAAAGGTTTGTAAACAAGTATTTGTATTTTTTTAAAAATCTTTAATGAAATTTTAAGAGACACCCTTTATTCTAAATAATGTTCTTTTACTTTTTTAACCGTTTTTTAGCGCTTCTTAGCGTACCAGGTGTCAACCACGCCTCTCATTGTAGGTTTTCAGTTTTTCTTGTTTTAAAACTACATACGAATAAATATGCTTGTATTGAATTTATAACCATGTTTTATGAACTTTTTAGTAGGTGGAATATTGTATCCGAACAAGGTGCGTGCATTCTCACATTTTGTCTGGGTTTTTTAAAGCAAAATAAGGTATAAAAGTAATTTCGAAAGAATTAGCTTGCACCCGTATGTATTTCGTTATTTATTAGTTCAGAAGTTTTAACTGAAACAAGTCCGCAATATGGATGAAGTTATTCCAGACATGGACTGGAATGAAGATACTACTTATGCAATTGGACATTATAGGCGATTTTGCAGCTATTTCGGTATTTGGCCATCAAAGGATAGATTGTCATCGGGATTGAAAGTGGCATTTTATGAAATTCTACAGGTATTACTCCTAAAATTCTTAAAAAATCGTCAAACATTTTAATAACATTATAAAATTGTTCTTCTACTTCTCAGACAATTACAGTATTAATTTTCCTACAAAGACTCGTTGTTTATGGTAATTGCGGAACAACTCAAGAAATTGTCGATACATTTACCGTTAGCATGTCTTCAACACAAATAGGTTTGAAGTGTATATTTATATACATGCAACATGAAAGATTCAAAAATATTTTAGATGCCACAGTTGAAGATTGGGCTGTGATCATTGACAAGCCTAAATCTATTATGCTTAAATTTGCTAAAATCGGTAGAAATATATTCTATTGTCAATGCTTTTTGGGATTATTTACAGCATTTCCTTTGATTCTGGGTGAAATTCCACATCAAGAAGAATTATTTAATGAATCCATTAATAGATCCGTTTTGGTAAGGAACATAATTCTAGCCCCGAATTGTTGGGTCCTACAAACTACATCAACACCAACCTATTACCTATTTTGGAGTTTACTGGCTTTGTATGTTTTCTGTGTGGCTATGGCAACAGTTGCTTGTAATTTGATCGTTTACGGATTTGGTCTGCATGTTTATGTACAATTTGAGCTTCTGTATCAGAGCGTTGAAGAACTTGATGCTGGTAAGACCTTCAAGGAACAAAAGGAATTTATGAAGAAATTCATTAAACGTCATAATCGGATGCTTGACATGGCAAATGAACTTGAAGATGCTTCAACAGCAGTAATATTTTCTGAAGTTTCAGCTATTGTAATCGTTGGGTGTATTGCTGGTAAATATAGGTCAAAATATTATTTAACATAGATTTCATGAGACACACAAAATCATTTTCATTCACAAGTGAGTTTTATTATATTTTTCTTAAAGAAAGTGATATGAAAATGTAGTCCCTGGCAGTTTTTTATTTATCCAACTTCAAACTTTTGCACGGCATCTAGTTTTTGTAGGGATTAAGATTGTAGAGATAAGAAATTTAATGTCTAATATATAAAATTCTGGTGTCACAATGTTTGTTCCCATACTCCTCCGAAACGGCTCCACCTTGTAAGTAAGTCTGAGAATCGGCTACTATCTATCTTTCATACCCCTTAGTGGTGAGGGTTGTCCACCATCCAGATTTTTTTTGGCCAATTTTTTGTTTTACTTTTTTATAATGTAGCATTAAAAAATTCATGCAACCCTTATTTTTCACCCTTTTATCACAAACCTTTGATTTAATTTTAATTCATTTTCTTGATTTTGTATTAAAAAATAAATGCTTACTTCAGTTTTCAAACGAAATATCTCACTCGGTAGTTTACGATATTAAGACATATGTAGCAACGCCAGAATTTTTCTATTTTGAGTGTAGTTCGTACCTTTAGCTAATTAACTAATTATGTACTCAACTAGTGTCACGAGCTCCCGTCAGTTTATAGTCAGAAATAGTCTATAGGCTACCTTTAATCCCAGTAAAATTTATGGTGTTTCCGCGGTATAGATTTCTTTTAATATTTGAACTGATCTGGATGAAATTTGTCACACATTTGACATTTGACGAATACGAAGACAATTATGAAAACCTCGATGAGGAATATGAAAATGAAGATCAGATTAGTTTTTAGAATAAAGTCGGCTTTACCATTTGTTGAAAAGAAACTCAATGGCAAAACTGTATTGAGAATCCTTATAGACACTGGTACAGCCAAAAACTATATCAAACAAATTCCTCAATTCAACTCACAAATGTAAAATACAATTTTGTGGTATAAAACAGAGTTTTTTTATCCTCCCCCAATTATAAACCTTCGATGCGATTATACGGTAAAGCGCAAATTGATACAAAACGTTCTTTGTTAATTTACGAAAATGGGGTATTGGAAATAAAATTTTTTGGAATGCGAACAGGTTAATAATAATTTAGATATCAAAATGAGAACAATTCCTAACACCGTCAAAAAAGAATTAATCGAAGATTTTTCAGAAATGTTCGCCCAACCGGATGAGAGATTACCTTTTAATACAAAAATAAAAGCAACCATTAGAACAACAGATTCAGTACCAATATATTCCAAAACATGACCATACAATATAGCAGCAATTCCTTTTGTAAATAAGGAAATGAAGAAATCGCTTAGTGATGGAATAATTCGGCCTTCATATTCCCCGTATAAGGCCTCGGCCACGCAGTAAGCGGCTGAGCGGCTGAGTGGCAGCTCTAAGCGACGTATGGCCAGGCACTGAGCGACTGCTTTTGAGCGATTAGTAGTTAAAATGCCGTTGTCACACACGAAATTAACAACTCAATGTTTACTTTGGCCATCTTTACTTTTCTTGCCGCTCAGAACATTACTAAAAATTAAAACAGGTTTGGTTGCTGAGCTGCGCCGCTCATCCGCTCAGAATTTTGTTTCGCCGCTCGCTCATAGCGTGGCCGTTTCTATGTGATTTCATATGTTTTATATTTTTTTTTCCGCTCAGCCGCTTACTGCGTGGCTGCGGCCTAACACTCCCATATTGGAAGTAGGTAAAAAAGGCATTAACAAAGACGGTACTCCCAAATCAAGGTTAGTGTTTGACTATAGAAAGTTAAATGAAATGGTATAGTGCATACCAGATCGGTATACCATTCCAGAAAGTTGAGTAATCCTTTCAAATGTAGGACAAGCTAGATTATATACAACAATAGATCTAAAATCCGGCTAACATCAAATTCTCCTAGAAGAAAAGAACAAGGAAAAAACAGCTTTCTCCATTAATAATGGAAAATACTAGTTCTGCAGATTACCTTTCGGCGTGAAAAATGCTCCCAGCATTTTTCAGCGAACAATAGATGACATATTGCGAGATGACGTAGGCAAATGTTGTCATGTATATATAGATGACGTAATCATTTTTTCGCAGGATGTGAGATCAACAGGAGGTGGACTAAGACTTTTTTTAATTCATTTTAGGAATTATTGTCGTATAAGAAGTCCTGGCAATAACCGTGGTACATCTCAATACGATCTCTACCACCTATGTTCTCAGCTAGTATGACCATCTTTTCTTAGAGTTCACGGGTTCCACAACCAGTGTCACAATGTTTGTTCCCATACTCCTCCGAAACGGCTTGACCGACAACTTTGACAACTTTGTTTATTTGTTTATTATGTGGAATTAAAAAACTCATGTAACCCTTAATTTTCACTCTTATATCACCGACCTTTAATTTAAGTTTAATTTATTTTCTTGATTTTGTATTAAAAAATTAATGCTTACTTCAGTTTTAAAAATTTAAAGAAAATAATTGAAAATAGTTTACGATATATGTATGTATGACGTATGTATTGTATATATATATATATACTAGGAAACCCCCGCTCGCTTTGTAGGGTGTTAAAAAAATAGTTTTTTAACTTCCCATAGGAGGTTATAGTTATCGGTCCGATTTGTCAAACTGTATCTGGACGTTTTAAGGTCTTACAATACCTATAATATCTGTCATTTTTAGAGAGATATCTGTGTGTGTGAGTGTACGTACGTTTTTCTACGTTCGTATGTTCGAGAAATATTTTTCTTCGGCGATATCTCAAGATCGGGTAGAGATATCGACTCCAACTAAATAAAAACAGTGATTGAAATAACTATTTCGTTGCTATAATTGTTTGTCGTTTCGTTACCAAAACCTTGGTTCAGGCCATGCATTTTTATAAAAAAAAAAATGTTGCCAGCGACAGGAATCGAACTCAGGACCCCTCACGTCTAGAGCGGAGATCGTACCAGGACACCACTATCCCTACTAATTCAGGTGTGCGCAAATTCCTAAATATTGTTAAAATAAGCGACCAAAATTTAATTTCTTTGTTTAACATATTTTCCAAATTTTTTTATAATTTTTTTTGCGCCCTAAACCTTCTACTCTTATTCCTCTTTTATTTAAAAATTAAGAAAATCGGCCAACCGGTTTGGCTGGTTAGTGAACGAACACAAAAAAACAGACTTTCTTTTATATATGTATATTGTATATAGAAGATAGATAGATAGATATTCCCAAGTAACTTTATTATTTAATTATTCTTCGGCGGTTGTATTAAAACCTGGAAAACTTTCTCCATCCTAAATAGATGACATTATTGAAGTCACGAATTTTTGGGGTGATGTTAATTTGTGCTCAATTGTTTTTTCTGTTTAGCCCTATACATGATTTTCATTTGGGCCAACCAAAAAAATTGAAGCAATCTTCGGAATGTTGCAACAGCTAAAACATGAATTTTGATTGTCCGGCCTCTCGATCCACTTTTTTCAAAACAGGCAATGCACAGTTATCTAAAAGCAAGTTCATGTATTCATTTATTTTGTCCGAATAACTATTAGACTAAAGTAAACATTTTAGATATCGGATTTTTAGATCCGAAAAATAACAATGCTGTGTATAAGAGTTTACATAAAAGTTTGTAATAGAATCAACCATTTTAGCGAATAGAGAGATTTAATATCTTTTGAATAAGTGATACGAACCACACCGGGCCATCTAGAAGCTATAAAAAAATTAATATATCTTTCCATAGCTTGAATTTGTGCCATAAATTGGGGCGAGACGAAGTTCGCTGGGCCCGCTAGTATATGTATGTATATATATATATATATAGAAAATCCAATACTTTATGAAAAAGTTCACTCGGGCGCAAAATTGTTATTTTCATAGAAGGAAAAAAATGGATTTTATTCTAATATCGTTATCGTTAAAACGGTAAAAGCAATGGGCAATGCGAACGATTCCATTCGACTCTTGCTGAAATAGCTAGGTGTACAAAGGTATATGTAAAAACTATTACGAGAATTGGAAATACATTATCCAAACTTTATAATCAAAAAACTATTCAGGCTGATTTAGGCATAGCTGTTGTAATTGAAGCAAACAAATAATCTAAGATAAAACTTTATTTATAGATTTATGAAAATATGGATAGGCGCCGCAAAAATTGTTGACTACTCTTCAGTGTTATTCATTCCTATTCCTGAAAAACCCTATACATATACATACGTACAAAAGTTTCATTGTTTAATATACCAATATGTTTTTTGATACTAAACTTACAGGTACTCTTTTTCTTCTGGCAATGCAAAGTGGAGACCGAGCTGTTTTAACTGCAATGGCTGGGCGAATTTTTCTTGTATTTATTCAACTGTTTATTTTCTGTTATATGGGTGAAAAGCTATCAATGCAAGCTGATAAAATACAAAATGCTGTATATAACAATTGCCCATGGTATGAATTTCCGCCACAAATTGGAAAAGATATTAAATTAATAATGATTCGAAGTAATTATCCGTTTTTTCTTACTGCCGGCAAATTTTATATTATGAATTTGTTGAATTTCAAAGAAGTTGTAAAATCGATGTTCTCATTTTTCTCGGTCCTTAGACTTATGTTGCAAAACTAGTATAATTGATGTGGTGTACTTTAAAGTTGGATATATTTATGTTAAAAAAAAAAGAAAAATTGTCTAAATATTTATTAAATTTGTTATTAATCAGAATCACTAATAACTACAAGATACATTTCCATTTTTACAGGAACAGCTTTTTCTTTTTATAATAATCAATTGGTTGCTAAATTTTTTTAAAGTAAAATTATCTGTATTTATTTTTAATTTTGAAGCGCAAACGATAATGCTCAGAATATATTTTCCATTACTGTTTTTTTTATAAATTACTGAGTAAAAGATGAAAAAATATTAATAATAATAATAAATAACATTAATGTATTTTAACTTTGACAATTGCTATTCTTAATAGAAAATAATTGAAAATCGTGGTAATGTCTTTTATTTTGTAAAAAAGGTACACTTTTCAGATAGCATAGAAATAGATAAGTTGATGCATGGAAAAGAGATTTGATATTGAATTGCATTTACTATCCTTTGTTTTTTTTTTTTTTAATTCATTTTTATTTTACTTCAATCTTATTATTATTATTATTTAAAGCTTTATTCGCCAATTAATTTACTTACAAATTTGATTAAGAAAAATAAAAAGTATAAATCAAAATTATTAAAGTACATAATTTAAAATACAATTACTCAAGGTTACAGTTAATCGTTAAAGTTATAGTATATTTTAAATTAAGTTTAATAACATTTAAAATTTCTTCAATATTTAGTTGTTTTAACGTTAAGATTCGGCATAAGCCTCCCCCATAGCTGCCCATATATTTCTGTTTTTTGCGTCGTTGTACCAATTTTGGTTGAAAACTCTTAAATCGTCTGCCCATCTCTTTTTTGGTCGTCCTCTTGATCGTTTTTCATTTGGCGGTTGCCATTTAGTTACTAACTTCGTCCATCTCTGATCGTCAATTCTAGATACGTGTCCAGCCCAGCTCCATTTCAGACGTTTCGTTCTCTGAATTACGTCAACTATTTGTGTTCTTTTCCTTATCTCTTCATTTCTAATTCTTTGCGCTTGTCTTATGTTCAATAATTTTCGTTCGATTTTGGTCTGGCAAATCCTTAGCATTTCGTGTGAATTCGTTGTTAACCCCAATGTTTCCAATCCATATGTCAATGTTGGCAGTATTGTAGAGTCTAATATATATTTTTTCATATCGTTGCTAAGATTAGAGTCAAGTATTTGTTTAGTGTTCCAATATTGTTTCCAGCCGTTGTCAATTCTGCGTTTTATTTCTTTTTCTTCTTGATTCGTAAATGACTTGAGTTGACCGAGATATATTAAATCGTCAGCGTATTCAATTTTTTTGTCCGAGAGTAGTATGTCCACTTTTATGTGGTTTGTCAAGGCTCTTGTTTTTGTTAAGTTTAGAGAGAGTCCGTATTTCGAGCATATATCCGAGAGTTCGTTTATCATTGATTGTATTTCGTCTAGTGAGTGAGAAAAAAGCACAACGTCATCTGCAAATCTGAGATTGTTGAGTTTTTGTCCCCAAATATCGAGTCCATATTTTTTCCAGTTGAGGTGTCGAAAGATATCCTCAAGAACGGCTGAGAAAAGAGGTGGCGATAGTGGATCACCTTGACGAACTCCTCTCTTGATATTAAAGCATCTTCCGATTTTGTCTGTTTTTATCTTGGCCTTGTTGTTTTTGTATATACTTTTCATGGTATTAATAAAGTCAGGATGAATTTGTTGATTCCTTAGTGCAGTCCAGATATAGTTGTGTTCCACTGTGTCAAAAGCTTTGGTAAAATCAATGAAAAGTAAATATAGCGGTTTTTTGAACTCGTTGTGTTTTTCAATCAGTTGGTTTATCGTTTGAAGATGATCTGACGTCGAGTATCCTTCCCTGAAACCGGCTTGCTCCCTGGGTTGGTTGTCATTGAGCGATTTTTTCATTATATTGTATAGAGTCTTAGAAAACAGCTTATATAATGTCGATATAATGCTGATGGGTCGATAGTTGTTGATGTCATTGTGGTTTCCTTTTTTGTGCAGAAGAATGATTGTGCTTTCTTGCCATTGTGTCGGGATTTGTTGAGTTTTAATAATTTCATTAAATAGTTTCGTCAGAATTGGTGTAAGAGTGTGTTTTGCATATTTTATCATTTCGGCTTCAATTCCATCGCTGTCTGGGCCTTTTTCATTTTTCAGTTTGTCAATAGCGATTTCGATGTCGGTGCTCCTCAAATTCAGTGGATTTGACGTTGTTGTGGGTTGAGTATCTGGTTCACAACTTGAATTGAACAAAGATTCAAAAAATCTTGTTGCTACTTCATTTATATCAATTCGTTTAGTCATTGTATTGGACTTGTTTTTCATTGAAATTATCCATTCCTTGTCATGATTCAGAAATGCTTTTGTCTTTTTAATTGATTTTGTAGTTTGTAGTATATTTTTAATCGCGCTTTCGTTGAAATTTTGGATGTCTTCTTTAGTTTTTGTCTTAATTGTTTTTCGTAAGTTTTTTAGTAAAATTTTATCTGATTCTGTTTGGTTTGTTTTATTCCTTAATGTTTCTCTTAGATTAATTAATTGCATTGTATCGTCTTGGATTTTATTGTTTTTTTTGAGATGTTCGTTTCATTATCGTGTGTCTGGCAGATTGTTTAATTATTTGTTGAAGTTCGTCATAAGTTGATTGGACATTCATGCTAGTGGTTTCAAAATTTAAGTGTTGTGATATATTTCTTGCAAGTAGATTATTGTATCTCTGTAATTGTTCAGATTCTATCTTTTGGGGTATATCAAGTTTTTGTTGGTTTCTTCTTAATGTTTGATGGTCAATTTTTATTTTAGCTCTTACAATCCGATGATCACTTTCAAATTTGAAGTTGTTAAGAACTGAGACGTCTGTTATTGTTGAGATTTTGTTGGTTAAGATGAGGTCAATTTCATTTTTTGTGTTGCCATCTGGTGATTTCCATGTCCATTTGTTTTTGTCCTTTTTCTTAAAAAAAGAGTTTGCAAATGTCATGTTAGTTTCTTGAAGCCATAATAAGAGTCTTTCTCCTCTCTTATTCCTTTGTCCATACCCAAATGTTCCCATTGTGTTTTCTTCATATTCTTCACGTCGTCCGAGTTTGGCATTAAAGTCACCTATGACATACATAACCTCGGATTTTGTCTCTTGGTAGGCAAGGTCAAGTGCATCATAGAAAGTATCAATTTCTGCATCAGAGGCTTTTTCTGTAGGAGCATAAACTTGGATAATTGTCATTTTTGTATTTTGAATTCTTAGGGTAATCGAACAGATTCTTTCATTGAAAAAGCGTATGTTTATGATGTTTCTTTTTAAATATTTTCTTATTAAAAGTCCGACTCCATATAGGCCTCTAGTTTCTCCAATATAGCAGAATATGTCATTTTCAAATTCTAGGATTTTTTGACCCAATAATCTAGTTTCAGATAAACCAATTAAGTCCCAGTTGATCTCAGATAGCGCTAATCTTAGTTCTTGCTGTCGTTCTTCCGTTGATAAAGTTAGTGTGTTTAATGTGCATATATTCAATAAGTTGATGTTGTTACTTCTATTTTCGGTAGGTTTAGTAGGTTCTAATATTAATGGGGGGTTGGAGCCTTCATTCCTCACGGTGGCCAGCCGGCTTGAGGAAGTTATATTTGGGTGGTTCTTTGTGTCGTCATTTGTTTGTGATGTTAAAAACTGTGTGTTTATTTGCTATTGTGCATTTGTTACATTGTTTATATCCTTAGGGTTTTTTTTTAAAAATGTTGTAATGTTTGCTTGTTCATTGTCAGGTTTGAGTTTTTTCGTTCCTGTTGAGGTAGTTCTATTATTGGATGTATGTGGTTCGTATTCATAACTTCTTTTATTTGATTTATTGTTATTGTTCTGGGTATCATTATTTTCTTTATTCAGTGTATTTTGTGTAGGTTTTGTTGCTGCATTATTTTCTTTGATTGTTATGTTCATATCTTCTTTTGTCATATCCTCTTTCATCATGTCATCTTTTATATAAATGATTCCATCTTTGTAATGTCTTAATTTAAACTTGTTTCTCATGATTTCGTCTTTTTTTATTTGTGATATAAAACCGACCAAGATCGGTCGTGTTTTTTCGCCTTTTTTTCCGATGCGTCTCACAAAGTCTAATTCACTGATGTGTGTATTGACTTCTAAAATGTTGTTTAAGAATTCAAGAACATATTTTTGTAGAGAAATGTTATCCTTCTCTATTTCTTTAATGTTGTATATGACTATATTTTTGCGTTTTAGAGATTTTTCTATATATTTTATTTTTCCCTCAAGATAAATTTGTTTTTTCTCAATATTTGTTTGGTTTTCTACAATTTTGTCCAATTTAGATTTTAAGTTCTGTGTTTCTGTTTTTATTTCATTTGTGAGTTCGATTTTTAAAGTGCCTATTGCATTAATTATTTCGTCTAGTTTGGCATTTGTGTCACCCATTACTGTTTTGTTAAAATGTCTATTAAATTGTAAGCCTCACGCGTAAGGGAACCACAAGTGACAGATGGTATTGCCTTGTGTTTTGTTTGTACTTTTATATTTGATTGTCAATTAGTGAATTTTGCTCGGAAGAATTAATTTTGTGTCTTTTTGAAAATGTTTTAAGTGTTTAAGAAAAACAATTTCAAAGACCAAGTGTCTTTTAATCGAAAGTTATTTTGTAAAAGTTTGGTTCGTGAACTGAATTGTATCGGATTGAGTGTTTTTCTTTTCTTGATGTGATGTGATGAGTGAAAATAAGAACGGGAGAAAACTCACCAGAACCGTGCTGTGTGCTGTCCCAAGCAGGGGGAATCTCTAATTGTTCAGGCTGGGGAAGTTGTTTATGTAAACAATTTCTTTGTTTATATCTATATATATGTGATTTATGTTTTAGTTCTTTGTGACTTATTTTTGATTTTGAAACCACTTTTTCAATAGTTTTCGATCTTATTTCGGTTTTTCGTATGGGATTATCGTTTATTATATCTTTTGCAATCGGGTTGACAAAAAAGCGCAATTAAAGTCAGATTGTTTCGAACAAAAACGCAAAAACAAAAAAGCACAGGATCGGAACACGACCAAACACTTTCACTTTCACTCAACACTGTACTTCAATCTTACAACAACTTAAAGCTAGACAAAAATTCTTAAAACTAGCATATATATCAATAACTTACAACTAACTTACTGGCCCTATGCGGACGCTCTAAGTTAAACTAATATCTTAATGTTAATGCCTTTCGGTGTAAGAACTAACTTAAAGCTAAATTTCTATATCTTTTCTATCACCAAGAAGAATTGCAAGAAACTTGGTTTCTTTATCGGTTTTTATTTATTTTTTACAAAACTTAAAACTAAAAGATTTTGAATAAATAAAGCTAAAGTAAAACTAAAATAATATTAAGTTAAAGCAACTTAAAACTAATTAAAACTAATTAAAACTAAATTAAAACTAATTAAAACTAGTTAAGACTACTTATTTATTTACAACTACTTAAGACTACTTAAGAACTACTTACAAACTAGAACAGCACAGTAAGCCTTTTTTTTATTTTTTTTTTTTTATTTTTTTTTTGGTGCCACCACGTCTGTCCCTACTTAACTAAAAAAATACCTAAACCTATGTAAGCCGGCCAAGGTGAAGAGACTCGGTCAACTTTTTAAACATCAATTTGAATTTGCAACCACCAGAATTGGTTCTCCTGCTTTACCCTATCTCTCCGGTCTCGATCGGACACAGTCCTACTGAACCGAAGGCGCTCAGCTCCGTCCTGTGAGAGGACGTCTCGATCATAACAGGCCGACTCCACTAGATATCTGTATCGCCAACTAAATCTCTGACATCTATATCTGTGAAATGTTTCTCTCTTTGCTGGGCAGTTTATGTCTTGACATTGCATTCATGCAAAAGACTCTGACTTGGAAGTATCTCTGGCAAACGTGAAATAGTAGATACTTCTTCGTCAAGCTTTTTTGAGAATATCGAATTTTGCATTGTTTGTTTATGTTATGAAAAATTAGAAATTCATTTTATGAATAAATTTTGTTTTTTTTACCTTTATCTCCTCTGGGTTATTAAAAAAATTTAAATTTTTTTTTTATTTCGTACTCGAAAAAAAAATTGTTTTGGCTCCAAACAAAACCTGCCGGCATGAGCATAAAAAAATAATGAGATGAAATGTCAGCTGCACACAAAAAAGCAACAAAAACAAAACATCTGTCAAATTCATGTCAGACATCTATATCAAGACAAAACCGCTGTAGACAATTTGAAGACAAGGACTCCTTAATTGAAGCTATCCGTGAAGCCTGGGAAGAGATTTCACTTGACTATTTAAAAAAACTTTATGATTCCATTCCCAACCGTGTAATAGAGGTCATATCCTAAAAAGAGGGGTATACTCATTATTAATGGAGAAAAACTTAATAAATAAATGTTTGAAAACCAAAAACTGTAAACATTTCCTTCATTTTTTTGATATTTTATAAGATTTTTCATGTGGCCTCATCCAAGTGACGCACTTTTTCATACTGTTTTAAGTAGCTTTTTAATTAATGTAGGGAAATTCCAACAGTTTTTTCTATTTAACCCCTTAATTTTATTACTTTTTTTAAAGAAAATATCTACCTACTCAAATGTAGTACATTTTTATGGGTACGAAATTTCCAGCAGGTATAAAGAACGAAAATCGATTAAAAAATATGTGGCCTCATCCTAGTGATTGTCAGTGTGGATCGCTGACATCATGTCATAAGATGAGATATCGCGACTCCATTGGAGATTTCATGTCATGATCGGACCGCATGACATAAATTATGTCCTGTGGAGTCGGCCTGTAAAGGAGTAGCCTATCTACGGTTCTGCGGCTGACGTGGTAGATTAGCGGTACTGCCTCTCTGAATCAGCCCTCGACTATCTAAATAGAGGAAAGCATCGGGCGGAATAAATCCACTTAAACGCACATTATCATAGTACTGAATTTTTGGGTAATAGGCCCCAAAAATTAAACTGTTACTCGAGGACATCGCTCTTACAATATGCAATGTGACCCCGAATCAGCTTTATGAGGAAGTCATCTATTCTTTTTATGTTGGCTCCATTGTATAGAACCTGGTTGGAATAGTAAAGTTTGTACTCCGACTATGGTGTTCTGTGCAATCCTGGCTCTGGTCAGGGCAGCACTCATATGTCTATCGAAATATAAGTACTGATCCAACCAGATGCCAAGGTACTTTACTACACTTTTATTCGCCAGTGGTTGTCGGTCAGGTCCTACGATCAATAGATTTCTCCAGTTCTTTCTCGTATCCCTGGAGGCTCCAGACAATGGAGTCCTAAACAGAATAGTTTCCGATTTCTGGAAGTTGATTTTTAACTTCCAGTCATCACAATATTGCTGAATCTGGTCGAAGTCACGCTGCAAAAGAATTTTGATACTTACTTACTTACTTAGGTCCTCAGACCTACGAAGTCCGTTGGTGTTCCCTAGCGGGACATAGGGCCTCAACTACTCCTACGCGGCATCGTGTACGGTTTCCAGCGATGTGTTTAAGCTCCCTCCAGCTCTTTCCCAATCTCGCAGATTCCTCCTCGACTGTTCTTCTCCACGTGCTTCTCGGTCTACCAACTCTTCTTCCTTCTTGTGTGAGTGGATTCCACTGCATTACCTGGACAGCAATGCAGTCATTACCTTTTCGAAGCGTGTGTCCAATCCACTGCCACTTGCGCCTTCGAATAATGGTGTCTATAGGTTCCTGACCTGTTCGTCTATGTAGATCCTCGTTGGATATACGATTAGGCCAGAAAACCCTTAAGATGTTTCGAAGACACCTATTGACGAAGGTTTGCAGTGTCCTGGTTATTGTAGTCGTTTTTTTCAGGTGCTGCATCCATATAGCAGAACTGATATGACGTTGGAGTTAAACATTCGTAGCTTTGTGTTCAAGCTGAGAGATTTGTTCCTCCAAATATTGGACAACATCCCGAACGCAGCCTTTGCTTTTCCGATACGACTGACGATGTCTAGTTCGGTACCTCCTTCAGGAGAGATGATGCTTCCAAGGTATTGGAAGCTCTCTACTTTCTCTACTGTTTGTTGACCAATGTTCATCGGAGCGGATGAATGAGAGCTCCCGAGGCTGAACATCTTTGTTTTTCCCGTGTTGATTTTCAGCCCCACGATTGCTGCTTCTCTCTCCACCCTTGTTGCCATTTGATGGAGATCTATGATCTTATGTGAAAGCAAGCAAACATCGTCAGCGTAGTCAAGATGTTTAAGGTAAGTTGTCAGAGTCCATCTTATTCCTCCGCTTCCTGTCAAAACCATCCGCAGTACATCACTTATCACCAATAAAAACAGGATTGGTGACAGTATGCAGCCTTGCCTGACCACGCTTTGGACTACAAATTCTTCAGACAACCTACCTCCGTGTAAGACGTGACATCTGGACCCATCGTAAGTCGCTTTAATAATAGCAATGAGTTTCTCCGGTATACCCCTCCTCCGTAAAGCAAGCCAGATAAACTCCCTGTTGACGCTGTCGAAAGCCTTCTCGAAATCAATGAACAGCAGGTGAAGTGGTGATCGATATTCGACGCACTGTTCGATGATGATCCTCAAGGTGTTAATGTGATCAATACAGGAGGACCCAGTGCGGAAGCCTGCTTGTTCAGCGTCGAGCGATGCTTCGAGGTGTTCTTTAATGCGATCTAAAACAATCTTTGCTATTATTTTGGCGACTGCAGGCAAAACGCAAATACCCCTCCAGTTTTCGCACTTCATCAAGTCTCCTTTTTTTGGGAGCTTGACAATCATTCCCTTTTTCCACTCTTCGGAAAGGCATTCGGAGACCCACGCTGTCTCTATGAGCGGTTGCAGCAATTCGCTGGATGTTGTTGGCGCTGCTTGTAGCAATTCTGCGGGAATGCCGTCAAGTCCTACCGCTTTGTTGTTCTTCAGTGCTTTGATGGCGGTACATATCTCTTCCTTACTGGGGGGTGCGGTGCGTAATCGGGAATTGGTTGTATCGGGCAACTCGGAAGATGTCATTTGCATGTTACTGTCAAAAACATGATTCAAGACAGAGGCAAAATGCTCCCTCCACCTTCTGAGTTGGTCCTCATCCGATATCAGCAGAGTTCTATCTCTATCTTTAACCGGGTGTTGTTTTGAGCTCTGCACACCAGCGAGTTCTTTGGTTATTCTATAGAGAGTTCTGATGTCGCACCTGTTTGCAGCTTCTTCTGCTTCTAGGGCCAGAACGTTGGTGTGATTACGTTTATCACGTCTTACACTACGCTGGACCTCTTTCATCTTCATGCGGTATGTGGATTCTAGCTCGTTTCTTTCTTCTCCGTAAACAGCTGCCAAACGAGCTTTTAGATGTTTTCTTTCGTCGATCTTTGCCCAAGTTTCTTCCGAAAGCCAGGTGTTACTGCTTCCTTGCACACGACCGACTATTCTTTCAGCACCTGATATGAGAACATTTTTCACAGCACTCCATTGGTTTTCTATGGATTCGTGTCCAGTGCTGCTGATTGAACTCATATGTTGCGAAAGGTGGTCCCTGAGTTGTTGTCGAATGCTAGGGTCCTTTACCGTGTTAAACTTGGGCATTCTGATGTTCGAGTTCGATCTCCGAATTGCAGCTGTACGTAATCTTAAGGTAGCTACCATAAGATGGTGATCGCGGGCAAGCCCCATGTCAGCACCTCTTCTATTCCTGACATCTAGGAGACCGCTTCTGAACCGACGGCTAATAGCGAAGTGGTCAATTTGGTTGAAAGAAGCTTGTCTGTCTGTCGACACCCAGCTTATTTTGTGGCATGTCTTATGTTCAAACATGGTGCCACCATGTTTACCCATGACGTGCCTGAGCCCTTCTAGTTTTTGAGAATATTATTATTTTATATTATATATTACAAAAATTGTTTTGCTTGGACGTAATAGAAGACAAATTACTTCGTCGAAAGTGGTGGTATACAAATGTATTTTCGGAAGACCATATCTTAAAGAACTCAATTCAAAATACACTGTCGAAACGGTTAAGCTTAGAGGGGAAAGAATTTTTTTGGGTTGTTTTGCTTGATATAGATGGCGTTAGACCAATCCAACTTAAAGAAGGAAAAATGGATCAAGTTAAGTATGTGTGTGCTGGGTATGTATGACATTATAAAGAACAAGATGGTCTTATTTATGCTGAAGAGAATGTTCATAATATACCTCTAAAATGGATGCTACAAGAAAACAATGATCCGAAGCATCATCAAAATAATTATTCAAAAATCTAATACAGTAAAATGGCCAACCCAATTAATTGATTTAAATCCCATACAGCATTTGTGGGGGGATTTAAAATGGGCGGTTGGGTTGGTAGTCATTCCACTAACAACAAAGCAGAATTAAGGCGGGATATTTAACAAGAGTAAACGAAAATTTCGTTTGAGTAATGCCGCACGACTAGCTGACTTAAGGTCCAACAGATTTCATTTGTAATTTTAATTTCTTACGTGGAAAGGTAATTGACTGACATTTACTTATATTATACTAGCGAAGCCCCCGCTCGCTTTGCAGAGCGTTACAAACTTCCCATACGACCATAGGAGGTTATTGTTATCGGTCCGATTTGTCAAACTGAAATTTTTGACATATCTGGACGTTTTAAGGTCTTACAATACCTATATATCTGTCATTTTTAGAGAGATGTCTGTGTGTGAGTGTACGTACGTTTTCCTACGTTCGTATGTTCGAGAAATATTTTTCTTCGGCGATATCTCAAGAACGGGTAGAGATATCGACTCCAACTAAATAAAAACAGTGATTGAAATAACTATTCTGTTGTTATAATTGGATAAAAAATATAAAAAAAGTATAAACAAATATAATTCATTGTTTGTCGCTTCCTTGGTTCAGGCCATGCATTTTTATAAAAAAAAAAATTTTGCCAGCGACAGGAATCGAACTAAAGACCCCTCACGTCTAGAGCGGAGATCTTACCAGGACACCACGATCTTTACCAATTTACGTGTGCGCAAATTGCTAAATATTGTTAAAATAAGCAACTAAAATTTAATTCCTTTGTTTAACATACAATTACATATTTTCTTATAATTTTTTCTGCGCCCTAAACCTTCTACTCTTATTCCTCTTTAATTAAGAAGAAAAAAAAATATTAAAATCGGCCAATCAGTTTGGCTGGTTAGTGAGCGAACACAAAAAACAGACTTTCTTTTATATATATATAAGATAAGATAAGATAAGATAAGATAAGATAAGATAAGATAAGATAAGATAAGATAAGATAAGATAAGATAAGATAAGATAAGATAAGATAAGATAAGATAAGATAAGATAAGATAAGATAAGATAAGATAAGATAAGATAAGATAAGATAAGATAAGATAAGATAAGATAAGATAAGATAAGATAAGATAAGATAAGATAAGATAAGATAAGATAAGATAAGATAAGATAAGATAAGATAAGATAAGATAAGATAAGATAAGATAAGATAAGATAAGATAAGATAAGATAAGATAAGATAAGATAAGATAAGATAAGATAAGATAAGATAAGATAAGATAAGATAAGATAAGATAAGATAAGATAAGATAAGATAAGATAAGATAAGATAAGATAAGATAAGATAAGATAAGATAAGATAAGATAAGATAAGATAAGATAAGATAAGATAAGATAAGATAAGATAGATAAGATAAGATAAGATAAGATAAGATAAGATAAGATAAGATAAGATAAGATAAGATAAGATAAGATAAGATAAGATAAGATAAGATAAGATAAGATAAGATAAGATAAGATAAGATAGATAAGATAAGATAAGATAAGATAAGATAAGATAAGATAAGATAAGATAAGATAAGATAAGATAAGATAAGATAAGATAAGATAAGATAAGATAAGATAAGATAAGATAAGATAAGATAAGATAAGATAAGATAAGATAAGATAAGATAAGATAAGATAAGATAAGATAAGATAAGATAAGATAAGATAAGATAAGATAAGATAAGATAAGATAAGATAAGATAAGATAAGATAAGATAAGATAAGATAAGATAAGATAAGATAAGATAAGATAAGATAAGATAAGATAAGATAAGATAAGATAAGATAAGATAAGATAAGATAAGATAAGATAAGATAAGATAAGATAAGATAAGATAAGATAAGATAAGATAAGATAAGATAAGATAAGATAAGATAAGATAAGATAAGATAAGATAAGATAAGAAAAGATAAGATAAGATAAGATAAGATAAGATAAGATAAGATAAGATAAGATAAGATAAGATAAGATAAGATAAGATAAGATAAGATAAGATAAGATAAGATAAGATAAAGATAAGATAAGATAAGATAAGATAAGATAAGATAAGATAAGATAAGATAAGATAAGATAAGATAAGATAAGATAAGATAAGATAAGATAAGATAAGATAAGATAAGATAAGATAAGATAAGATAAGATAAGATAAGATAAGATAAGATAAGATAAGATAAGATAAGATAAGATAAGATAAGATAAGATAAGATAAGATAAGATAAGATAAGATAAGATAAGATAAGATAAGATAAGATAAGATAAGAAAAGATAAGATAAGATAAGATAAGATAAGATAAGATAGATAAGATAAGATAAGATAAGATAAGATAAGATAAGATAAGATAAGATAAGATAAGATAAGATAAGATAAGATAAGATAAGATAAGATAAGATAAGATAAGATAAGATAAGATAAGATAAGATAAGATAAGATAAGATAAGATAAGATAAGATAAGATAAGATAAGATAAGATAAGATAAGATAAGATAAGATAAGATAAGATAAGATAAGATAAGATAAGATAAGATAAGATAAGATAAGATAAGATAAGATAAGATAAGATAAGATAAGATAAGATAAGATAAGATAAGATAAGATAAGATAAGATAAGATAAGATAAGATAAGATAAGATAAGATAAGATAAGATAAGATAAGATAAGATAAGATAAGATAAGATAAGATAAGATAAGATAAGATAAGATAAGATAAGATAAGATAAGATAAGATAAGATAAGATAAGATAAGATAAGATAAGATAAGATAAGATAAGATAAGATTAAGATAAGATAAGATAAGATAAGATAAGATAAGATAAGATAAGATAAGATAAGATAAGATAAGATAAGATAAGATAAGATAAGATAGATAAGATAAGATAAGATAAGATAAGATAAGATAATAGATAAGATAAGATAAGATAAGATAAGATAAGATAAGATAAGATAAGATAAGATAAGATAAGATAAGATAAGATAAGATAAGATAAGATAAGATAAGATAAGATAAGATAAGATAAGATAAGATAAGATAAGATAAGATAAGTAAGATAAGATAAGATAAGATTAAGATAAGATAAGATAAGATAAGATAAGATAAGATAAGATAAGATAAGATAAGATAAGATAAGATAAGATAAGATAAGATAAGATAAGATAAGATAAGATAAGATAAGATAAGATAAGATAAGATTAGATAAGATAAGATAAGATAAGATAAGATAAGATAAGATAAGATAAGATAAGATAAGCATAAGATAAGTAAGATAAGATAAGATAAGATAAGATAAGATAAGATAGATAAGATAAGATAAGATAAGATAAGATAGATAAGATAAGATAAGATAAGATAAGTAGATAAGATAAGATAAGATAAGATAAGATAAGATAAGATAAGATAAGATAAGATAAGATAAGATAAGATAAGATAGATAAGATAAGATAAGATAAGATAAGATAAGATAAGATAAGATAAGATAAGATAAGATAAGATAAGATAAGATAAGATAAGATAAGATAAGATAAGATAAGATAAGATAAGATAAGATAAGATAAGATAAGATAGTAAGATAAGATAAGATAAGATAATAAGATAAGATAAGATAAGATAAGATAAGATAAGATAAGATAAGATAAGATAAGATAAGATAAGATAAGATAAGATTAAGATAAGATAAGATAAGATAAGATAAGATAAGAGATAAGATAAGATAAGATAAGATAAGATAAGATAAGATAAGATAAGATAAGATAAGATAAGATAAGATAAGATAAGATAAGATAAGATAAGATAAGATAAGATAAGATAAGATAAGATAAGATAAGATAAGATAAGATAAGATAAGATAAGATGAGATAAGATAAGATAAGATAAGATAAGATAAGATAAGATAAGATAAGATAAGATAAGATAAGATAAGATAAGATAAGATAAGATAAGATAAGATAAGATAAGATAAGATAAGATAAGATAAGATAAGATAAGATAAGAAAAAGAAGATAAGATAAGATAAGATAAGATAAGATAAGATAAGATAAGATAAGATAAGATAAGATAAGATAAGATAAGATAAGATAAGATAAGATAAGATAAGATAAGATAAGATAAGATAAGATAAGATAAGATAAGATAAGATAAGATAAGATAAGATAAGATAAGATAAGATAAGATAAGATAAGATAAGATAAGATAAGATAAGATAAGATAAGATAAGATAAGATAAGATAAGATAAGATAGATAAGATAAGATAAGATAAGATAAGATAAGATAAGATAAGATAAGATAAGATAAGATAAGATAAGATAAGATAAGAAAAGATAAGATAAGATAAGATAAGATAAGAGAAGATAAGATAAGATAAGATAAGATAAGATAAGATAAGATAAGATAAGATAAGATAAGATAAGATAAGATAAGATAAGATAAGATAAGATAAGATAAGATAAGATAAGATAAGATAAGATAAGATAAGATAGATAAGATAAGATAAGATAAGATAAGATAAGATAAGATAAGATAAGATAAGATAAGATAAGATAAGATAAGATAAGATAAGATAAGATAAGATAAGATAAGATAAGATAAGATAAGATAAGATAAGATAAGATAAGATAAGATAAGATAAGATAAGATAAGATAAGATAAGATAAGATAAGATAAGATAAGATAAGATAAGATAAGATAAGATAAGATAAGATAAGATAAGATAAGATAAGATAAGATAAGATAAGATAAGATAAGATAAGATAAGATAAGATAAGATAAGATAAGATAAGATAAGATAAGATAAGATAAGATAAGATAAGATAAGATAAGATAAGATAAGATAAGATAAGATAAGATAAGATAAGATAAGATAAGATAAGATAAGATAAGATAAGATAAGATAAGATAAGATAAGATAAGATAAGATAAGATAAGATAAGATAAGATAAGATAAGATAAGATAAGATAAGATAAGATAAGATAAGATAAGATAAGATAAGATAAGATAAGATAAGATAAGATAAGATAAGATAAGATAAGATAAGATAAGATAAGATAAGATAAGATAAGATAAGATAAGATAAGATAAGATAAGATAAGATAAGATAAGATAAGATAAGATAAGATAAGATAAGATAAGATAAGATAAGATAAGATAAGATAAGATAAGATAAGATAAGATAAGATAAGATAAGATAAGATAAGATAAGATAAGATAAGATAAGATAAGATAAGATAAGATAAGATAAGATAAGATAAGATAAGATAAGATAAGATAAGATAAGATAAGAAGATTACAGTAAGTTCTAAGCTGTTTTTTTAACACCAGACCCAAAAACTATCGAGGTCATATTGAATAAGTGATGAATCATACATCGACGTAATGGTTTTACAAAACTTTTTACTTGAAACACTCGCCCATACCAAAGCAACAGTTGACAATAGAGAAAAAGCAAGAAGTTCAATTTACAGAAAAAAATATATTCAAAGCTTCAGTACGTCTTAGGCGAAAGGAATTACTTCAACAATATGTTTAGCGCTGCAGAGATATCTTATCCAGAGCAAGAGGAGAATTGTTATCACTTAACTTTAAAGGCCTTGCTTAAATCAGTGGAAATAACGTCAACTTCGTTTCACCTTTGTTTTTTCACAGGATTTGTGGTAGTAAACTTACATTTCTGAAATCCGTGTTGAAAGGGATGCTGGAGCACCTTTAAAGAAATATGGCAGGACTACCATTACGTCGAAGTGATAATTCATCATTACCTTGTTTTAATTTATATTAAACTAGAGGGCCCGGCAAACGTCGTCTCGCCATAATTTAATGTAGAAACTCAAGGTATTTAAAAATATTGTTGTTGCTTATTTGATTTTCCATACTATTTTTCCATATAGTTCCAAACCAAAGTTCATGTCCTAGATGTTGTAACCATCTGTTTCGTTGTGCTGAATTTAAAACAGTAACCGTTTTAGTTTTTGTGTAAAACGTGGTCCATGTCTAGTACAAATGAAATACATTCTATGGGGATAAAAAGTAGCCTATGTGGTGTTCCAGACTATAATTTATATCTGTGCCAAATTTTATCCAAATCTGTACCCATGTTCTGTAACTTTTGAAGCGATAAAACTCGTCGAAAAACGGTGAGAATTGGGACGAAATGCATTTTATCACATCGTCGGGTTTCTGTAACTTCGACAGTCGTTAATTCTATCGACTGGTCCGTTTGTATAGGAATCCTGGAAAAATTCGATAAAATGAGTTTCTGTATCTTTGAAAGCCGACAAGTCTTTCTCCTTAAATGTCAAAATTTATCACTATATAAAAAGCAGGTGAAACGCGAAGACAAAGAATAACGTCGGAGGCGAAAAAGGTAATACATAAATAATAAATAATTGATTCAAGAACTAAATTAATAAATATTATGTTATAGAGATGTATGTATTGCAATGACATATCTTTGTTATATAGGTAATGAAGGACTATCATTATGCGATCGTTTTGGGAGAAAAAAAATTGTCTGAAAGCTTACCGTTAGCTAGACTAAATGCATTCATAAAAACAAGCATTTTTTGGGCCCATCTGAATAGGTTCAACGAATGAAATGGAATAAAACAATAAAAATAATGGTAATTTAATGATTTATTTGGCCCCTTAGTAATGGTATGAATATTTAACAGGAATTAATAATGGGTTGTCATCGAGTCCTTAACAAGGTTCAGCGCTAAACTTGCCAAGTTCTGCGCTAAACTTGCCAAGTTCTCCCAAGAGGAATAGATTTTATTCTTTCATAGAAAGAGACATACTTATTCTTAGAAAGTTGCGCGCGCATGATTCTCATACTTCATTTTAGTGGTTGAAGGTTATGTTGATTCGGCGCCGGCATTTTTTATACGTATATTGTTGCTCAGAGTTTATTTAATTAAATGTACAATTTTGGAAAAAAAACAATTAGAAGATTAATTTACATTTATTGAATTTAAATATAATGTTGTATTATTTTTTAGGAAATAAAATTTAATTGAACTTGAAGGTTCTATTGTTTGATACTTAATTTTTATAAGTTGAGATTGATGCATGGAGCAACATGGGTGTTGCCACCTTTTTTTAATATAGTCTCGTAAATTCGATTTGGAATGGAACTATACAATTTTTCCAGGTATTGAAGCGAAATTTCGGACCATGCTTTTTTAATTGCTTCGATTATTGACTTTTTATCTTCGAATTGTTTTCCTGACTCGTATACTTTACGCGAGAGAAGTCCTCATACATTCTCTATTATGTTAAGGTCAGAAGTATGGAGGCCACACCAGCATATTCACATTTTGACCCTCAATCCACTGCCTTACCGTCCTGGCTGTATGGATAGGGGCATTATCGTGTTGGAATGTCCACGATATTGGTCCGAAAAGGGCAAAAATCTGTGGGAAGGCCTCTTCCAGCACACCTTTATAGGAACTTCCATTCATTTTTGATTTAACAAATTGGGGTTCTAAGGTTCCATAGGAGGAAATAGCTCCCCACACCATGACGCTGCCTTCACAGCTATATGCAACCGGCTTAGATAATGCTCTTCTTTTCGGAGGTCGTGGAAGTAATAGTTATAGCCGTCAGGGCCCTCTAAATTAAACTTTTTCTCATCTGAAAAAATCACTTTGCGCCACTCCGAACTCCACGACATGTATTTTTTACAAAATTCTAGACGAATTTGTCTTCTAGATTCGTTAAGTGGTGGTTTTTTTTTTTGAATTTTTTTTTTCTTTTTAAATGAGAAGCACTTCTAATAACGCGTTTTACCGTCGCTTAACTGAAAATTTACACCAGTTTTTGTTTTTATTTTTGACGCGGAATCATGCGAATTTGAAGCTGCTCTAATAATAGCACGTCTATCAGTTCTATCAGTGGGGGGAGCGTCTACACCCCTTTCAAATTGTAAAAAAAAAACAGTAAAATGTACATTCACGAGCGCGTCAGATATTGATATTTTTCATGTGCCAACATGTCATTGAATAATATAATATACAATAATCTGAAGATTTATGTGGTGGGTGTGGCTATGCGTGACGGTTTAAAAATTAAAAAAAAAGCATTTACTCGAGCGCGTCAGATTTTCAGAGGTCAGTCAGCCCTACAGATACTCCCATTTCTTATTTTTGAAATTGTAAAAAAAATCGCCATCTTGACATACTCGTTTTTTTTTTCTTTACAATATTAAATATTAATTATAGATACGAAAAATTAACAATACTTTAAGAAGTATTATCTTTGTATGTAAAATGGAATAGTACAATCATGAAGAGGAACGAACGACGCGACGCCTAACGAGCCTCCTCGACGGTAAAAAATGGTTCGTGCCGGAATAAATCGAAGTAGAGAATGAGAGACAGAATGAGGAGAAAATTGAAAAATAAGAAATAAATATGTGTAAGGTAACGTCAAAGCAAAAACTGAATGAAAAGGTACAAATGTGGGGAAATTTTAGGGCAGACGATAAAAACACATGTGTATGGTTATTTATGTCGTTTTGTTCTGTTCAAGGGGTTATTAAGAGTAGGAAGGGAAGAAACGTTCAAAAAGTAGCAAATCGTTAAATAGGAGTGAGTAAGAACATTTTTGCAGTTGGCAAAATTGAGTACTTTTTCCAAATAAATTCCCAATGAGAAAAATATTCTCTAATTGTTTACGTATTAATTCAATACAAATATTTCAACTTTCTTTCATGATATGATATGAAAAATATATTCTACATTACCTAATATAAACTAAATTGATAGTTAGAAAATTTTATGAACTTACTTTTAAAATTTAAATTAGTGTACAAATCAAATTTTTAATGTATTTCAATGCTAAAATGTCATTTTTCTAGTTATTTACATACAAATTAAGATTCAGGTTACCATTCAAATTAAAAAAAGAGGCTGGGTGCGGCTCCTATTGCATTCTCAAATAATGAAAGCAATAAGTAAATTCAATTATTTTAACTTTTTGTAAGGAAAAATATTTTTGATAGCTAAATGAAAAACCATGTAGAAAGCAAATTTTAATACATTTGAAAACTAAAAGTTCCCATTATTTTTTTAAAAATTGTTATTTATTGAAGTTTGTGTGTTGAAATATATCTCCAATCACACGAAAAGTATCAGATCTTCAAACTAAATTAAATTTGGTGATTTGTGTGGTTTTGTTTTTTTAATTGCTTATTCGATTTATTTTTGGCTTTACTAGTTGATACAAATTTTATTAAAAAAATTATCAAACTTCAAAAATTTCAATATTTGTCAAATAAAATCAATTCCAACTCAATAAAATTGTATGCTCTCGAGATATTCAAGTTGAAAAGCATTGTTTACCAAATTTTTGTAGAATTTTGAGCGTAAAAATTAATACTTAAGTTGCATTTAAATGTAAAAAGTTGACAGCAACTTTAAAAACTTTAAGTAAATGCATTTTATTTCAACTTAAGAAGTGTATTTAATGTTAAAATTTGTTGAATCATAATTGCTGAATAAACTTCTTTAAAATACTTGAAATTCTTGCAAACATAATTTTTCCCTACCTACCAATCCACTCCCTTACTAACATTTTGCAAAATGTTCTCAAACAACAAATACATCAGTGCAATGTATTACAAATTTGGCAACTACTCATCCTCAGAGGATTCAGAAGCCAATTTTTACAAAAATTGAAAATTGAATCCAAAACGAATTTCAAACAGCAAGACTCATTCCCTTCCATAAGCAACCACACAAATCTGAAGGCAATCATTGTGCACAAGTATGTATATAGATATACGGTTTCCATACAAGCAATGCTCAGACAGAAAAAATCCCCTCTTTTTATATTTACTCTATCGATTTTTTCTCTCCTATTTCCTATGAATGAAATTTTGTTTGTGTTTATTTTCATTTTCCTCTTCTCATTCTAAGGTGTCTCGGCTAAATTTCAAGACAACTAGCGCCCCCAGTGTAGCGTCCTCGACTGCAAAATTTTCTGTTCCATGAGAATACTATTCATTTTATATACAAAGGTATTATTTATTTCAAAATTTACATAAAAATAATAGATAGCAGATTATTATAACTTCAAAAATCAGTATTATTATAATATTTTTGGTCTTCATCGGAAGAAATGTCAGAATCTAAATCAAGAAATTCTACTGGAGTAAGTCCACGCATCAGTTTTTTTCTGCAACTTTGTTACCCTCCCACCCTTGGGTTAGGCTCAAATCGTCAGATTAGCGAAATGTGTACTTCTTTTTTATTAATTAATTTATGTATGTTATCTTAATCTGACGCGCTCGAGTAAATCCCTAATGGGCTCCCCTACTATAATTTTGGATATTTCGCAAATAGCTGCCTACAGTGCCTACTAAATTTTGGCTTCTGTTAATTTTTTTCGCGATGAGTCGTTGACTTAGGCCAGATTCCCGAAATGTCGTTTCATTAAAAAACTAATAATTTCATTAACTTTTAAGTTTGCATTTCTTTCTTAACAAAAAAAAAGTTTACATGAACTTGAAAATTCTCAATTGAAAATGTTTTTGTTTTTAAAGCCAAAATGAGAGTTCGTCTTTATCGCCTTCCAATGCAAATTCCAGTGAAAATATATCTCGAATTGAATTTATCGCAACAAGTTACAGAAACACAATTTTTTCCAGTGGCGATAAGTGGGGAACAAATCGTTTCATTTTGTAACGATGTGATAAGTTGTCGACTTAGTTACAGAACATGAGTCCTGTTTAGTTGTTCTGGTGATTGAAAAAATTAAAAGAAATCTACCCCACGGGAACCATAAATTTTATCGGGATAAACTATTCTAGATCTATCTCTGTGTCAATTTTCAGCCAAATCGGTTCAGCCGTTCTTGAGTTATAAATATATAAAGCTAGTTCTGTTCATTCATTCTGATTTCGCATTTTGTTGGAAACTGTATGGGTATGTATATTCCAGCTTTATGACACGATCGTTACATTATTCCTTAAAGAATTGGAAGATGTTCCATATCGACAACACTCATAGGAGGTTTGATGTTTGTATTAACTGCTTTACTACCAGATATAACGAATGCTACTTCGTATTTAAGTCAGTACTTAGACAAACCAACTAAAAGTTTATGGATTCAGGCGAAGCGTGTACTTAGGTACCTCAAGGAGACTCAGCACATTGGCCTAGTATTTATTACTAATATTAATCCAATTTTATACTAGCGAAAGTGTGTTTGTTTGTCCGTCTTTCGCGTGAAAACGGAGCGAGTAATTGACATGATTTTTTAAGTGAAGATAATTGAATTGGTGGAGAGTGACATAGGCTACTTTTTGTCTCTTTCTAACCCCCCACTTCCCTTTAATGGACTGGTGGAAGTTTGTATGGAGAATTCCGTAATTTTCAAGGTAGAAACCTAAAAATTGGTATGCGGACTGTTTGTGACTAACAAAAAAATCGTGCATCATTTTCTTTAACTAACCATGGGGAGTAATTGTAATCGGTCCGAATTGTCGAATTAAAATTTTTGACAAATATGGACGGATTAAGGTTCCTAGAATCTAAGTCCGTTATTTATAGAGAGATGTCTGTGTGTGCGTGTGTGCGAGATACTATTTTTCGTCCACTGTATATAATTTAACTTCAAAAGAAGCTGAAAGGACTTTCATAAAATTTTGTCGAGCGGTTTTGTCACTATAGCAGTTTAAAAAAATTGTGAAAATTTTGGTTAGTCCCAAATATCTCAGGAACTGCAATGTAATGTGATACACATTTGGAAAAAGTTCATTTTCAATATAATCGCCCATGTTCTGCATTTCACTTATTGTGAATTCAGTGAAAGTGAATTTGGGTGTTCCACAATTCGTAATTGTGAATTGGAATTTCGAAAGCGAAAATTGGTGTTCTGCATTTCGGTTCATTACGATTTCTGAATTGTAGGAATCGATGAAGGTAATGTAAAAGGTTCAATTTCCCTTAAAACATATAAAAAAGCGTCTTTGCTCAATCTAAAATTACCACGAAAACTTAAAAAAAAAAGCAAGAATTAACATTATTTATCAGAACAATTCATATAATATTCAAGCACTCACATTGTGTCAGGTAAATCTAAAACATTTGATTTGTCTCGCAAAATTTATCTTCTTATTTTTTCTTTTGAATTCTGCTTCCTTCTATCCATTAAAATTGCCAATAATATTGCATCCATGTTCAAAGCACAAGAATTTCACTTTAGAAACAAAATAAAAATGGATGATCCTTCAGTTCTGACAGTTCGAAGCAATTTCGAAGTTTTCGAAATCTAGAACATCCAATTTCATTTCACGTGAAATTCAAAAGTGATTTCAATTCACTTTCGATCGAATTCCGGAACATGGGCGAATGTTATTCTTTTAAAATTGAAAAACTAAAAATAAATTTTGTCGCTAAGACATATACAATTTATGAAAAATGATATTATTTTCAAAACAATTTTCTACGATGTGAAATGACGTCTTTGACATCTGGTAAAATTAAGGAAAAAATTCAATTGACGGATTACTAACAAAAAAGAAACAAATACAAAAAAATCTACAAAAAGTTGATAAGAAATGTTTTTTGACTTGAATATCTTGACAATGACAACAACTAATATTTTCTACAATTTTTAAAAATATCGATTTGCCAGTTTTTGTAAAAAAAATAAAAACCTTAAACTAAAATTTACCAAACATTTTCAAAAGTTGTTGCTTGATCTGAATTTTAAGTACAAATTTATTTTAAATTTTGCATTATACAAAGTGTGTGCATGTGGTACATTTTTGACAAATACCGATTAGATTTTTTTTACGAAAACTAAAAAACTAAAATTGAAATTCACCGAAAAGTGTCAATAATAATTGTTTTTCGACTCAAATATCTTCACAAAAAGTAATGATGTTGTTGTATTTTATTTAAAAAAAATTAAAGAACTACAAAAAGTTCTACCAAAAAATGGGAAGAAATTGTTTTTCAACTACTGTTATGTATCTCGAGAAATTTCTTACGCCTGATCATTTTTAATTAGTAAAATTGTTATCAATTAAAATTCACAAGATTTGTCAAAATTACGCTATGCTTGAAGACAGCAAGGGGATACTTGATGCCTTTCCTTACACTGCATACGATACCTATATATACTCTGTTATTTGACGATTGATTCACATTGATTTAACTGCTTTCGATTTTTGGCTATTTCTGTTTAGCTTTACGATTTGGCGAGATTATGTAATGGGACGAGACTTCGTGTCAAACAACTTCTCATAGGTCTATGGTTCCAGTTTAAATGGCTACAATTTATTCTTAAGCTTCGTTTCGCTATGACCATTAGCAAAGCGCAAGGACAAACATTAAAGGTGGATGGGGTGAATTTAGAAATAGACAATTAATTATATGTAGCATGTTCGCGTATATCCAATGCCCAGAATGTTTTTATTTTATCCCCAAATGGAAAGACATATAATATGTCTACAGTAGCGTCGTAGCGAGTAGCATATTAAAATAATATTATGTTACGAGTTCTCTTCTGTGTTCTAAATCAGGAAAGGGGAACGTTGTTACCACGACTTTAACGCGAGCGAAGCCGCAGGAAAAAGCTAGTTAAGTAAAATAAAAGTAAAATATTTTAGAAATCTTTAAAATTCCATTCACAGATTCATATCTTCAAAAAAATTCCATTCCAAAGCTAAAAGAAAACCTACCCCGAATCTTATATCAAAACTTCAAGTCAAATAGATAAAAATACTTAATACCTACATTATGTACTCTTCATAATACAGGCATTTTTCTTTGCCTCGCACAAGCAAACTGTCAAGAAAAAACTTCAAAAAAAACTTTAAAAAATCGGTCAAAGAAGCTAAGCCTCTGACGGCGATGGACGGGCGCGGCGGCCGGCGCCCTATGGATTTCTTTTTTGTTCGCATACAAAAATCTCATATTAATATCACAAAAAACGTCCTTGTCTTGAATTTCGTACGGCACCAAAGACGATGGGAGAGTTTTGTTTTTTGTTATTTTTACAGGAAAACTATATATCTCCCTTACTCCACTAGTTCCTTATGGAATAGTAATAATATTCACCTCTCAGTCATTGCCTCAGGAACAAATGCATCTCTCCACTCTGCGACACTAGCGCCATCCAGTCGGAATGTGGTAACCCTAAAAACATCAACGTATTAATAACCTACGACGCGACGACGCCAAACAAACCTTCATCTTATTTCAAGACCTCCAAAAACTTCGATACAAAATAAATAAAATAAATAAATAGGTGTGTTTATTTTGGCAATGGGATTTCCAAAAAAAACGTATATCCGCAGTGGTGCGATTTTTCAATAATTTGGTACTACTGACTAGTTATCAAATATTTAATTGAAAAAAAAAAAAAAAAACTGATTGCAAGGCAGAGAATACAAAATAAGAAGACAATTAAATTAATATGCAAGATTTACAAGAATATATGGTAAGATAAAGAAACATCAAAAAAGTTTATTTATTTTAGTTAATTCTATAACATGAACGTTGAACATTCTAAAGGTCTCAGAATCAGAAGTTAATTTTAGTATTTTTTTGTGACAAATATCTAAACAAAAGTCAAGCGGTCTCAGACCTTGGTTGGTTTTAGATTTATACTAAGTGATTTTTTCTTGAGGACGAACTCCAAATATTTGATGCTTTAGCGAAAGACACACCTGGCACAATTAAATTACAAACGATAGGTGTGAGTACCCACATTAAAAGTATTAAGAATATAAAAAACCAAAACTTTAAAACGTCGCTGCCCCTGCAATAGTGTTTAATATAGAAAGTCTTCTAAGTTAATTAATCTGCGGTTTATAAGATTGTAAACACAAATTGAACAAAAAAAGCACACCAATTTTCTTATAAAATATTGTCCGCAGAGTTTTTTTCAGTAGTGAGAAAGCCTTTTATACGAAAAACACTGTTTTTGTCGAGTTAGTTTACGAACACTCGATCGACAGCGACAGTATGCTATAAAACATGAAATCTCAAAAAGTGCAGCATAGAGTGACAGTATAAACACTCACAGCCTTATTTATTAACTCGTATTATCGGCGGAGTAAAGTTACTCCGACTTTACAACGCCTTTAATACTGAAAAGCTTATTTATAAAAAAAAACAAACCAGTATTAGAGGAGTAAGCTAAAACTGGTTCATAGCAGTTTTAAAGCCGTAGTAAAGTCGTTTTAGTATCTAAATGTCATTTTGAAATTTCAATGAAGAATGTAAATAAATGTTTTTTCAATTTTGGAAAATGGATAGTTATTTAGATTTTGTAAATGATTTAAATACTTTTGACGCCTTAACTACGAGAAGGAGAAAGCCAAAGCACTATAAAATTCGTTTTAATCCCATGGCAATGAGAGATGATGATTTCCGTTTGAAGTACCGATTTTCGAAAGAAAATATGAAGAAACTAATAGATATTGCTCAGCCTTATCTAAGCGACGATAAAAGAGGAGGGTATATCCCAATTGATTTGCAAGTGATGGCAGCTATACGATATTGGGGACGCAATGAGGTACATACATATGTACATTTAGTTATATGATATGAACCTTCCTTCTTCCTTTATTTGAAGATTCAAGACGATGGAGCCGATATCCATGGATTTAGCCAACCCACTCTTTGTCAGATATGCAAGCGTGTGGCAAAAGCGTTTGCGTCCAAAAGGGAAGTTTATGTTCAAATGCCATCAACCGTTTCTGCACAGATACGGGACATAAACATGTTTTTTGCCATACGTGGATTTCCACAAGTCATCGGTGCAATTGATTGCACGCACATTCGAATCCCAAAAATCAGTGGGCCCTCTGGGCAGTTCTATGTGAATAGAAAGGGATATTATTCGTTGAATACTCAAGTTGTTTGCAACGCATCTTTAAAAATTACTGATATTGTTTGTCGTTGGAGAGGAAGCACACATGACTCTCGCATTTTTAGGGAAAATCGAATAAAGCAACGCTTTGAAAATGGTGAATTCAAAGGTCGTCTGCTTGGGGATGGCGGATACCCCTGTAGCAATATTTTATTCACCCCTCTTTTGAATCCACGCACCGAAGCCGACATTCGATATAATGTTGCACACATAGCAACTCGGAATACAGTAGAAAGGTGCTTTGGAGTTTGGAAGCAGAGGTTTCGAATTTTATTAACAGGTATGAGGTGTTCATTGGAAAATGCCAAAACGACTATAATCGCATTGGCAGTTTTGCACAACTTGGCCATCGATTTTGGGGACCAACTTCAATCAACATCTACAGGTACAAGCCAATAGATTAAATAAAGTTTAAAAAATAGTGTATTCCCTTTCTCAAAGCTGATGCCGATTTCTCTTCCCAAGAGGAAAGCCGTTCAGTTAACCAGGGTATATTACAGCCGCAAGGGCAACAACAATGTTCTTCTCGCAGTGTGTTCATAGAACAAATCTTCAGAACGTAGTTTCCAAACAGTTGTTACTTACTACTCTTTTATACTTACTTTTACTAAATAAATAACAATATTAAAAAGCTCATACAAATATTTTTGTTTTCTTTTTTATTTTCGTTAAAAAACTTAAATCTAGAATACATAACTTAACAACAAACAAATCAACATAAAAAACTAATTCATTAATTCAAACTTCACAAACAAAACAAAAACTAATGTTAAAAAAATCACAGATCAACCACTCCCACTCAGCACACTCATCAATTACATTCTTTTATTTTTTTTTTAATTCATGAAGCTCGGCACTCTGCTTCCTCTCCTGCTCCACTTGGCTTATTTGCTCTAACAGCAACCGCATCTTTAGTTCATGCTCTTCTTCCATGCATTTTTTTTCAAACAGCTTATTTTCCATCGATGCTTGAAACAAATCGTTTTTGAAATCTTCATCTTTCATCTTCATCTAAGAAAGTACGAGTACAAACAATTTTGTTAGATACAAAAAGAAAATGCAACATTTATTAGTTATTACAAATTGTTTACCTTCTTTGGGCGCTTTTTTTTTGGAGAAGGAGTTAGATGACACGGTGGAGAAACAATGCCTGTATTTTCTTGATCGAGGAATTCCACTTCATCATACTCCTGTGAAATGTTTTCCTGAAAAAGAACAGAAACATGTGTTTAATATAATAACATTTTCAGTTGGTGTATAGACATTACATTTACAAATTTGTTTTTCGACCAACTGGTTTCGGCAGCCTCAGGGAAAACGTTTTCCTTTTGAATCTGTTTATAAAACACAACATTAGATTTTACTACTCAATTAAATTTACTGTTATACAAACCATTGTACTCGAAAAATCGCAGTCAAATTCGTTCTCATCAACCTCAAATTCATGAGGGATGAGCGAAATTAATCTTTCCTGTTCTTAGTCAGGGGACTTTGGTTGTGGTCCTCCTCCTGTGGCATTTCTGCTTTTTTTGTAGGCCGATTGACTTGCTTTGGCTTTCATTTTTTTTCCATTGCGTTTGCAATTGGTTAATGTCTCTCTTGGTTTGGCTTATTTTATTGAAGCTACAAGTATTAAAAGTAAAAATGATTTTTAATTGAATATAATGTACTGAGATATACATACTCCATTAAAATTTCATACATATATATGCATACTCCATCAAAATTTCGGCCCAAGCTTCCCTCTTTGACTTCGTTGTGTTCGTGTCCACACTTTTATTCTCAACTATGGAAATTTTTTCTTCTATTAACTGCCTAAGAAATATCTATGAACGTAAACAAATAGGCATATGTATTTATTTTTATCTTTTATAATCTGCAAATAACATTGTATGTAATGACTTACCTTTTGAGAAGTATCCCAATTTTGCGATCTTTTTCTTTTATTTTGATTGTCCATTTTTTATTTTCAAGTATTGAAAAATTTCTGAAAACAATTAAATTGTTGTGCAAATCAGCTGGGGTTACTTTACGGTTATAATAACCAGAGTTTTAGATTTGTCATTTTTTAAATAAAATATTTGACATAAGCGAGGCGTAACTAAAACGGGTAGGAAAATATTTTATAAATAAGGATTTGTCTGACGTAAAGCCGGTGTAAGTGCTTCGACTCGTTTTAACTATTCCGAGGTTGAAACTAGTATTAGTGAAATCTAATAAATAAGGCAGTCAGGGTTTGAGATACAAAACTTAAATCTTCATTTATATTTTTATTTAAACTTAATTTGAATTTCTAACTTTAATATCCTATTGCATTTATATTTTTTATTTAAACTCAATTATTTAACTACTTACATTGTGAAATCTTATAGTTGGATTACATTCTCTCTTTTTTCATTCTGCTTCAATACTTACTTTTTTACCAAGAACTTTTTCATGCCGTGAGTTATAACAATCAGTTTAATCTTCCTAAATTTCTTTTATGTGTAATGGTCAATATGTGGTGAGTACACACGGATAGCGTTTGCTCTCAACAGCTCTCTGTTACAGCTTCCACAAATCACAACAACAATTCATTAATATGCGTGGGTGCAAAACTTGCAATTTTAACTAGAACTATTATCGATCGTGTCCACTGGGTTTTGGCTAAGTATAATTTTTGTGTACTAGAAAATTATTAATTTACATAAAATAAAATTGTTATATAATAAACTATTATATGGTTTTGAGAATTCACTTTTTTATTTCGAAAACACTCAGGCTCGAGCAAACGTCAAAATTCTATCCGCAGTGGGATTAGGTCAGGAACCCATAGACACCATTATACGAAGGCGCAAGTGGCAGTGGATTGGACACACGCTTCGAAAAGGTAATGACTGCATTGCTGTCCAGGCAATGCAGTGGAATCCACTCACACAAGAAGGAAGAAGAGTTGGTAGACCGAGAAGCACGTGGAGAAGAACAGTCGAGGAGGAATCTGCGAGATTGGGAAAGAGCGGGAGGGAGCTCAAACACATCACTGGAAACCGTACACGATGGCGCGTAGGTGTAGTTGAGGCCCTATGTCCCGCTAGGGAACACCAACGGACTTCGTAGGTCTGAGGACTTAAGTAAGTAAGTAAGTAGTGGGACCCTACTTCTACTATCGTTATTTTATAAAAGCTGAAAGTTTGTCAGTGCGAGTACATTACCGTTGTTATTTTATAATGGTTTTTCTGTTTATACTGTTTCTATATATACTGCCTCGCGCTTGCTTCTACAGCTATACTTTTAATTATATCAGCCTTGATAATTTGAAGAAAGTAGACCTTAATTTTTAACACCTTTAGTACCGTTAAACTGCCAAAGCCAAAGCTACCCAAACTTTATAACGGTCCAATCGTTTTTAACTTTGATGTAAGAATGATCTGACAAACTTTCAGCTTTTATAATAAAACGAAGGTCTGGCGTTCACAGGCTCTTGCTCTAATACTTATTACAAACAGGTAACAAATGTCTGCAATGATGCGAAATTTAAGGCAAGGAAAGAGCGTAGATCCATTCTTATCCATCGTGGGCAAAATTTAGCATCTCCACAAGAATATTACTAAAAGTAAGGCTGGACCAAAATCATATGTTAATCAAAATTTAATCCAATCAAAAGATTCAAAATCTTCGGAATTACCAAGGAACTTTCGTTGCGTTGTGGAAAACTGTTTTCAATCGAACTTAAAATTATCAATTTTTTTAGATCATTTCAACATAAGTATGTTTTGCCATTAAAACGGTTACGTGATCATGAAATTCGTATTTCTTTATAGTAACTAGCTACTTTATAGAAAACTCGATTATTAATGTCGAATAAGAAATGCACAATTTCAAAAAAAAAAAAAATAGAATTTGTATTTATTCATTTAGTTTTATTTTTCAGGACATGATTTCACTTACTTTCATTCAGAATACATAGGAGTAAAATTAATGCATGTAACTACATATAAGATAAATATAATTTCATTGTTTTATCCAAATTTTCTTTCACACCATAATAATAATTTAAAAAAATACTCGTAGGTTAAACTATGACGTTCTCTCGACTATGATTCTTCCTTTATTATTGACATTTGTATATATATGACGTTTAGTTAATATTTTTGTGATCCAGACCAAAAATTATTGAATATTAAATTATTTTTCCTATCAACCTATTATTTCATTTACTATTATATTCTATTGTTATTTTGAATTTAAAAAAAAAAAAACAGTTCTAAATTTCTTGTATTTGAAAAGATGCTTTATTACAAACAACAATTAAAAATATTGAGCACTTCGCCCTCAAAAAACTTATATCATGTTAGGTTTTTGATCCGATACATCTGTATTTGAAGAGTTATTTTTTCTAAGCCAACTTTGATGATTACCCTGTAAATAAAAATAAATAATCAGTTATGTTGAAGTACGTAGTCCAAAATTTTTGTACTAGCATCAAATTAGTACAAAAAATCTATATCTATACTATTATATAAAAGCGAAACCATTTTAAAGTTTGTTACGCAAGATCTCAGAAAGTAGTCAACCGATTTATTTGAAATAAATTTTATTATTTTCTATATTGTTATGAGAGTGTTTATGGCTTTAATTTTTTTCATTAATTATTTGTCAAACTTTAATATTATTATTTTATATTTTTTGTCCATTTTTTGTTTCATTAGTTGACTTATACAACCACTCATATCATAAAACCTATAAAATAATTGACAAAGATTAGCATTGATTCATAAAGTCAATATTGTTGCGCAAATTTTAAGCCTAAAATCACTTCTAAGTTAAACATAAAACCTGAGAAATAAGTAAAAACAAATTATAAAATTATAAACTTTTTGAATTTATTTTATCCAGGAAATTAGATTCCATCACAATGGTGAGGTCGCTGCTTTGTTTTCATTTCATTATCATTCCAACATTTTTATTTTCTTTTCTTCCTAAGCTCTTTCTCTCTTAATATGTGTTCCATTTAATATTTACGTTTTTTCTCTTACCTACCTACCTACATAATATTATTCATTATTTCTTTATTGTAAAGTTCATCAACTAAATTACACATTTTTTTTTTGTTTTTCTAATTCTATCGTCACATCGCTGAGCAGGTGGGCTCTTTTTTTAAAGTTACAATGGATATTTAATTAACTACAGTGCCGTGCACATGAAATGCCGAATTATTTAAAAAAAAATAGATCTTTTTTTATTTTTCTGATTCGAGGAAGTGAATATCATTGTATATGAAATGGAGTAGTACCATTGTATATAAACTATCATGGTGGGGAACAGACCGTGAGCCCTCTGTAGAAGCGAATTCGAACTAATATTTAAGCAAATTCAGGAATTTAAGCAAATTTAATTTAAGAGATGAGAAGAAGAGAGAATTCAGACAAAAAAAATTAATTTGATTTTCAAACGTCAACCAAAACATCTGAAATGAATATATACGAATAAAAGGAAGGTTCGAGTGAGATAGTTAAGAGACACTTGCGAACATTTATATTGCTATTTTATTTTCAAGGGGATATAAGGAGTTGGAAGGGAGGAAAAAATATAATAAATAACGAAGAAGCAAACAAAAGTAAACAGAAGTACGAATTGTTATGGAGTTGCCAATTTGAAAAATCATTGAGAAATTTTCAAATAATGAAGTAAATTCAATTAGGTAGGTATTTTAACTTTTTTGTGAATATAATATTTTTGATATATGTATGGAATTATTTTAAGAACTTCATAAAAATAGATACACATTTGCTTTCGAAGTCTTAATACATAAAAAATCAAGTTCAAGTCAAATTAAATGTTAAAACAATTCTTAAACAAAACGGTTATTTTAAATGAAAGTAGGTATGTATTAAAACTTTATTCCAAGTCACAAACAATAAAATCAAATTAAATTTGTTTTGAACTCACAAATTTTAATGTAAATCACGTCTATACTGGAATTTTATTTCATTACACGTGAAAACAATGTAAACTTTTTTTAGTTCACTTGAACCTTACAACTTTACTATACTCGTGGAAAATATTCATAGTACGTGAAAATTATAATTTCAGTTGTGATGTTGCTATTTTTTCATTAAATTAAGTTTGCTTCA
Source organism: Scaeva pyrastri (assembly GCA_905146935.1). NCBI lineage: Eukaryota > Metazoa > Arthropoda > Insecta > Diptera > Syrphidae > Scaeva > Scaeva pyrastri. Next base: position 6,328,037 of record LR989930.1, read on the forward strand.
ACCAAATAAAATATTAATAAATATTCATTTGATTTCTCGTAACTTAAATGTCAAGTAGCAACACCTACCTGCAAAGCTACTTTTACTTACCCACCTACTCCCTTTCGAACAATTTGCAAAATAATAACAAACAACAAAACCATCAATGCACCAGACTACAAATTTGGCAACAACGAATCAGTTTTTACAAAAATTGAAAAATCAATTCAAAACGAATTTGAAATAGCAAAATACCTACAATGGTTAAAGCATACATAGCTATAGCAAAATGAATAGCCGTCGCTAGCAGCCACAACCAAAATCTGAAAGCAATCGTTGTATACAAGTATGAATACATGCATATTCAATTCTATGCGAATAATGCTCAGACAAGAAGGAACGTCAAATTTTTGTTTATGTTTACGTTTTTTTTGCCTTCTTATTGTGGCGGGAAACAAACAACTCTTTCACACAACCTATTTCTTATGACAGAAAATAAAATACTCCTTTCATTCGCACATTATTTTTTTGTATATGAAGTTTGGCTCTTCTCGTTCTCTTAAACTGAGAAATTTTCGTCCAACTAGAGCCCCCAGTGGATCCGATTCCGTACTAAAATTTTCTGTTCCATGAGAATACTATATAGTTTATATACAATGGTAAATATGGAGTCGACCTTAGGGAAAATGTCTTCTCTCATGGTCAACTTTATGTTGCTCTTTCCAGGGTAGGCTCAAAAAGCAACCAATACATACTTCTTCCTCGCAGTAATATAACTGCAAATATTGTATATCCGGAGGCTTTAAAATAAAAATTATTGTAGAAAGTATACTCAGTCCCATTGAGAAATGTTTTCATATGCTAATACAAATATTCAAGCACGGGTCGGCTAGTATTTAATATAACAATAGTCGCGTTTTATTATACACGAAGAACCAGTTCATGAAGAACTGGTTCAGCACTTTTCATGTATTACAACAACACTACATGATCTTGATATTTTTCTGGTTCAATTTTCGTGAACCAAGTTTGATCCCACCACCAAAAGAAGGGAAATTTTGCATTTGAAAGGGGTAGTGTTTTTGTTCTGAGTTGTCAAAACGAGAGTATTGCCATATACCATGTTTTTTGATTTAGGATTCGATTCCGAATCGTTATGGCAATACAGACACATCGTCGCTGCAGACCAAAATATTTTATTTTTGTGAACATAATTTGCTCAGACCTCCTGTGTGGTATGTATGCATGTCGACTATTTGCAGTTAAAGCTTGTGGGAATTATTTTTTTTTTATTTTCTTTGTCTGCGATTACATCTCTGTGTCGAGTACGGGCAAGATGTTTTTTTTCGGAGTGCAATTAAATTCCAATAATCACAACGGGCAACATCATTGTGAAAAAGTGGGAAAATATGATCCGTATCGTTTTATTTTAGTGATCTGAACCAGTTCACCTCATGTGCATAATAAAACGCGGCTAATATGAAGTATGCATATAATTCGTAAATATGTATATTTCGCAAGTCCCTGTACGATCGCACCCTACAAAAATAATCCTGTTCTATTTTTATTCCGAATCTATGCAGCATACTAGCGGAAGTACTTTTTGTATTGCCACTAATTTTATTTTATTTCAGATTTCAAATTTAACTGTAATTTTCCTCAAGTCACGAAGAATTACAGTTTGACCGATTCTAACCGATAAAAGCGAACATTCGCAAATGGTATTAGAGCGAGATTTCAATTCACCGATTTTTTGACATTTAAGGCAAATTTCAACTAGGCGATTCGCAAACGGTAATGCCAAATAGTCACATTTATAAAGTTTTGCTTGCGACTCGCGAGTCAAAATAGGGCCCTATATTTTAGGAGACAAAGCAGGGTTGGCCAAATTAAAATGATAACTAGTAATTAAAATTACAAGGAAATATAAAAGGAGAGAGCCTAATTGCAATAATAACTGTAATTTTTGTAAACTATAATAAAATGAGCGAACTCAATACTTTCTGAATTTTGCTTATTGGTGCTTATCTTTCGTTCGAAAGTGAGTCGAATTCATTGAAACTTAATTTTGAGACTCGGCGATTAGAATGTTTATCGAAAAAATCGAAAGTTCACCCAATCCATGGATAGTTCATTCATTTGCGAAAGCTAATTTAATTTTGACATTCGAAAGAATATAATTAAATGTCATTTTTGTGTCGTTTGAATTTTTCTGTAGAGTAAAAAACAAAATATGTTAGTTTTTAATTATTTTATAGAAAATAAATTGCTTTTATTAATTTTTGTGTTGTTTTATGTTTAAAACTTCTTCAGCACCATCTTCATTTAGAAACAACACAAATATAATTTTTTTTATTTAATTATTTTATGTTTTTATCAACAAATTTAAATTATTAAGTAATAAACAAAACAATTACAAATAAACAAATACATTTCACTTTTTGGTTTTGACATTTCACAAACACTTTTCTCTTGTTTTTGATATTTTAGTGTGACGTGTATACGAAAAAAATTAAAAATTTGGAAAGAGTCATGAACAACTTATTTTATTTTTAAGAATAGTTTCAAAACAGCTGAGTTGACACAAAAAATGTAATGATGTGTATTTATTTATGGTTTAACTTTACTTTATAATGAAAAACTGTATTATTTATTTCGTTTCTTGATTCCTTATCCAACATCTATATAATGTATAGAAACAAAAAGAATGTAAAACGGTCATACTAATTCAAATATAAACATAGTAAATGTCAAACAGCTGATACTGAAAATTAATCTTTTTTCAAGTTCATTTTATGCTATCTTTTCCAAATGAATGTTATTCGATCGAATCTCAAAATTAAGAAGGTCCATTCGAAGGAAAAGAAAAAACAACAATAAAAACCAAAGAAAAGGACAGTCTGTGTCTCCAAAACAGGTCCTGATCTCATTTGCACTGCAATTGTTTTTGTTTTTGCCAAAAGGGGCGTTCACATTATCAAACATGCTTGACAGACACGGCTTGATGAGTTGTTTGATGACTTCATGGATTTGCGTTCACATTTGTCAAACATGTTGTCAAGCATCATATCTCTTTAGAACTTCAACCATGGCGGACGTTTTGGTTGCAGCTCTTGTAATAGATCAAATTAGAAAAAAGAAAAAAAAGAGGCGAGAAAGTAAGAGGAAAAGAATTTGGACGAAAGAATGACCAAAAAAGCGCCTAAATACGCCTTATTTTTTATTTTTAGTTTTATAGTCCTCGCTTTTAATTTGCCATGTCTCTGGAAAACTTCTATAGATTTCAAAAAACTTCCTCCAAAACTGGCAATTACCACTTCCAACAGCCATTTAATTATCCGTACGATCCGTAAGTATTGAAATCTTTTTTTTATAATATAAAAAATGAAGATACTAGAGTTTAGTTAGCATTTGGTTCAGAAAAATGTTGTTTGTATTCTGACTTTGCCGAGCCATTCATGCCCCATTTACATATTAGCTTCAAATTTCTTAAAGTATCCAATTGTTGGGTTTCCAAACTTCTTTTTGAGCATCTAGTAGTCGATTGACTGTGTGTTTAAAGCCATCAATTTAATCTCAGAAACAGTATCTGTAACAGTAATATGTTCTTTCGATGGGTTATGGATGGATGCGGACCTGCGCAGTGTCTGATCGGGTAACTGTTGACTGCCTATAACTTGGCATAGGCCAGCAGCGCAACTTTCAGGCACGACGAAGTGCTTACTTTACCTCCCCGTGGTGGTCCCCGGTAATAAGCTAAAATTGTAAGTGCGGAGCTCCCAGCTTTCTCTGGGATAGGTTACGGAGGTTAGCATTCTTCGTAACTGAATGAAATTGTGCTAACGAAACCGAAACTACGCCTCGGATAAGGATTGATCACACGTTGACGACTTTTGGCTATTGTATCCGGACAAAGATTGGTTTCTGGAATGTGAAGACGCTCCTGGAAGCGGGAAACGAAGGTCCTCACAACTCCAGATTCCTCCAACTAGAGAGGGAATTCATGCGGTATAGGTTGGATATCTTAGGGATTAGTGAAGTAGATGGTTGGAATCGGGCAAGTACAAGTCTCCAACACGTAACACTGTGCTACTCTATTCTGGAAAAGCACCTGGAAGCGCTCGGAGTTGGGCTGTTGCTAACCAAAACAGCTATCAATAGCCTAATTTCATGGGAGCCACTAGGTGAACGTATTATTAAGGCCAGATTCCGGAGTAGAGTACGCAACATCACCATCATACAGTGTTACGCCCCAACGTAACTCGCCCCGGATGAAGAGAAAGAAGGCTTTTACAGTCGGCTAAGTGCGGTATACAACAACACACCGCGTGGAGACATCATAATGGTAATGGGAGACTTGAATGCCAAGGTTGGCAACGACAACGAAGGGCTCAGGCACGTCATGGGAAAGCATGGAGTTGGCAGTTGCAATGACAATGGTGAGAGGTTTGTGGACTTCTCCAACGCTAACAGTCTTGTGATTGGCGGCACCATGTTTGAACATAAAAACGTGCCACAAAATTAGCTGGCTGTCAACAGACAGACAAGCTTCTTCCAACCAAATTGATCACTTCGCGATCAGCCGTCGGTTCAGAAGCAGTCTCTTAGATGTCAGGAATAGAAGAGGTGCTGACATGGGGCTTGCCCGCGATCACCATCTTATGGTAGCTACCCTAAGATGACGTACAGCTGCAATTCGGAGATCGAATTCGAACACCAGAAAGCCCAAATTTAACACGGACAGACTAAAGGACCCCAACACTCGACAACAACTCAGGGACCACCTTTCGCAACATATGAGATCAATCAGCACCACTGGAACAGAATCCATAGAAAACCACTGGAGTGCTGTGAAAAATGCTCTCATATCAGGTGCTGAAAGAATAGTCGGTCGTGTGCAAGGAAGCCGTAACACCTGGCTTTCGGAAGAAACTTGGGCTAAGATCGACGAAAGAAAACACCTTAAAGCTCGTTTGGCAGCTGCGCACGGAAAAGAAAGAAACGAGCTAGAATCCACATACCGCATGAAGATGAAAGAGGTCCAGCGTAGTGTAAGACGTGATAAACGAAATCACACCAATGTTCTGGCCCTAAAAGCAGAAGAAGCCGCAAACAGGTACGACAGCAGAACTCTCTATAGAATAACTAAAGAACTCGCTGGTGTGCAGAGTTCTAAACAACACCCGGTTAAAGATAGAGAGGGAAACCTGCTGATATCGGATGAGGATCAACTTAGAAGGTGGAAGGAGCATTTTGCTTAGTCCTAAACCATGTTTTAGACAGTAACATGCAACTGACATCTCCTGAGTTGTCCGATGCAAACAATTCCCGATTACGCACCGCACCCCCCAGTAAGGAAGAAGTATGTACCGCCATCAAAGCACTGAAGAACAACAAAGCGGTAGGACTTGACGGCATTCCCGCAGAATTGCTACAAGCCGCACCAACAACATCAAGCTATCTGCTGCAACCGCTCATAGAGAAAGCGTGGGTCTCCGAATGCTTTCCCGAAGAGTGGAAAAAGGGAATGATTGTCAAGCTCCCAAAAAAGGAGACTTGATGAAGTGCGAAAACTGGAGGGGTATTTGCGTTTTGATGCTGAATAAGCAGGCTTCCGCACTGGGTCCTCCTGTATTGATCACATTAACACCTTGAGGATCATCATCGAACAGTGCGTCGAATGTCGATCACCACTTCACCTGCTGTTCATTGATTTCGAGAAGGCTTTCGACAGCGTCAACAGGGAGTTTATCTGGCGTGCTTTACGGAGGAGGGATATACCGGAGAAACTCATTGCTATTATTAAAGCGACTTATGATGGGTCCAAATGTCACGTCTTACACGGAGGTAGGTTATCTGAAGAATTTGAAGTAAAAAGCGGGGTCAGGCAGGGCTGCATACTGTCACCAATCCTGTTTTTAAGGGTGATAAGCGATGAACTGCGGATGGCTTTGACAGGAAGCGGAGGAATAAGATGGACTCTGACAACTTTCCTTAAACATCTTGACTACTCTGACGATGTTTGCTTGCTTTCACATAAGATCATGGATCTCCATCAAATGGCAACAAGGGTGGAGCGAGAAGCAGCAATCGTGGGGCTGAAAATCAACACGGGAAAAACAAAGATGTTCAGCCTCGGGAGCTCACAGTCATCAGCTCCTTGAACATTGATCAACAAACAGTAGAGAAAGTAGAGAGCTTCCAATACCTTGGAAGCATCATCTCTCCTGAAGGAGGTACCGAACTAGACATCGTCAGTCGTATCGGAAAAGCAAAGGCTGCGTTCGAGATGTTGTCCAATGTTTGGAGGAACAAATCTCTCAGCTTGAACACAAAGCTACGATTGTTTAACTCCAACGTCATATCCGTTCTGCTATATGGATGCAGCACCTGGAAAATAACAACTACAATAACCAGGAAACTGCAAACGTTCGTCAATAGATGTCTTCGAAACATCTTAAGGGTTTTCTGGCCTAATCGTATCTCCAACGAGGATCTACATAGAACAACAGGTCAGGAACTCATAGACACCATTATACGAAGGCGCAAGTGGCAGTGGATTGGACACACGCTTCGAAAAGGTAATGACTGCATTGCTGTCCAGGCAATGCAGTGGAATCCACTCACACAAGAAGGAAGAAGAGTTGGTAGACCGAGAAGCACGTGGAGAAGAACAGTTGAGGAGGAATCTGCGAGACTGGGAAAGAGCTGGAGGGAGCTTAAATACATCGCTGGAAACCGCACACGATGGCGCGTAGGTGTAGTTGAGGCCCTATGTCCCGCTAGGGAACACCAACGGACTTCGTAGGTCTGAGGACCTAAGTAAGTAAGTAAGTAGTAATGGGTTACACTCCTGTTTGGCAAGCTGGATTTTTTTATAAGATGGAAATTTGGACTTATCGTTTAATCTTATTATATTATAATGGCTTCAACGAACATCGACAGAGCTCTTTTCCCAGAAAGTTGTTTATTTTTAGCGCCTATTTTGTGTTTGCCAACCTATATTTGGCAGCATTTGAGCAGCAAAAGTTAGTTCTTCAGATTAGTGTTTCTGTCTCAAATCTTCAGTCTTTTGGCGTTTGTTCCGTTCTGAAGCTTCGTCGAAACTTTTTCTAGGTGGAGCACATTTTTTATCAAAACCTGAATAATTCTTGAAGCTGATAGAAGAATCGAGCGAAGACTTATTAGTACTAAGAAACCTATCCTCTTTTCTGTAAAATGTTTGCCATCGTTTTTTTAAATTAGACATGAAAAACAAAGGCTTACAATGATTTGGACATTTAGTTCGATTTCCAATAAATTCCCACAAATTTTCTGACTGATTTTTTGACATCACATCGCCTGTTTGCTTCATATGTTCAAATAATGCTCGCCTCGTGATAAAAATATCACTTGACCTTGACGCCAGAACAAACAAAAAAATTTTGTTTAGACTTTGTATATCCAAATCCAAACCATAGTAGTCTCATGGGCATGAATTTTTTTTTGCGACAAGATGCCGACTTGGCGCTAGTGTTTCCGAGTGGAGATTTACATCCCTCTTAAATTATTTGAGTGAGAGGAGAATATTTTTACTATACCATAAGTAAAGGAGATAAATAGTTTCCCTGTAAAAATAACAAAAAACAAAAACTCTCCCATCGTCTTTGGTGCCATACGAAATTCAAGCCAAGGACGTTTTTTGTGATGTTTATATGAAATTTTTGTAAGCGAAAAAAAAAAGAAATCCGAAAGGGATGCTTGCGTCGTCGCCGCGCCGTCGTCGTCGTCGTGAGCGGCTTAGCTTCTTCGATCGATTTTTTTGTATTTTACGAAGACATTTTTTTCTTGATAGGTAGTTTGCGCGAAGAAGAAAAATGTGTGCATTATGAAGAGTAGTTAGGTATGTATATACATTTGACCTGAAGTTTTGTTATAAGATTCGGGTAGGTTTTCTTAACTTTGGAATTGAATTTCAAGTTATCAATTTGTGAATGGAATTTTAAAGATTTCTGAAATATTTTACTTTTATTTTACTTACTATTTATAGCTTATTGAAGGTATGTACGTTGTTAGGTATCTAGGTAAGGATTAAATTATTAAAGTAGGTAATTATATTTCGTTTTGTACGTATGTATGTAGGTAAATTGAAACGTTCAATATTTGTTATTTTAAGGACACATAGCAAAACATACCTAATTTTTTTAAAATGATTTTGTTATTTATTGTCCTGAATTCAAATATTTTTTTTGACTCTATGAAATCTCGAAATAGGTACTTGAATGTATGTAGGTACATTATCTATGCATGATTAAAAAAAAAAACAAGTTTTAGAGTCCAATTCTTGATTTTTCATCCGAATAATAAATTGAACCATTTTTGGTTTAAACATTTTTATATCTTTTTTAGACAACGTTTGGACGGCTTCTTTGGTTTCTCAAATAGGTATTTTCATCAAATAAAATTAATTAAGTTAAAATATTTATTTTGTTAATTTCTAATTTTCTCGAAAACTATTTTACATAAATTCATATAGTTTTCAGTTTTTGATTAAGAATAAATTAGAGCAACGGATTGCAAATCAAAAAATGTTTATATTTTATTAAAAATTTGAAAAATTACACTTTAAAGCTATTTTTTAGTTTTTTTTTATGACAAATTTTTGTTTTAAAATTAGTTTTCTCAAAAACTATGAACTTTTTTTACTCGATATAAAAACAGGCTTCATGAAAAATTTGAAAAATTACACTTTAAAGCTATTTTTTAGTTTTTTTTTCTGCCAAATTTTTGTTTTAAAATTTGTTTTCTCAAAAACTATGAACTTTTTTCACTTGATTTAAAAACAGGCTTATAGAATAGAGTATACGCTTTAAAAAAATGTATCACTCTTAATTGTAACTATTACCGTTATTTTTTGAAAACTCTTTGTTCGTTCAAAGCATTTTTATTTTAAATTGTCCCTACCGCCTAAACGGGGGGAGATAGACCCCCGCTCCCATAGTAAAAAATGCTTATTTTAAACCCCTCTACAAGATTCCGTTATTTTTTCTTGTCGCCAAAGTTATCGTACTCTCCCATACCACTTTGACTAAGAGATAGGGGGTTGCTGCGAAGATATCATGAGGTGGCAGGATCCAAGGACGTACCGTATTAGGACGAGTGGGTGGGATTACCTCTCAAGGACACAACATCGAATCCTTGCATAGCTCTAGGCTAGAACTAGAATTTTCAAAATCGCTCAGCACTCAAGTAGTTAAAATTCGTATAGTTCCAAAATGTCTTTAAGGCTGGGTGGCCAGCCAAAAAAACGGCTGGAATGTTACAAATAAAGCGATAACTTTTACATTTTGAATGATAATTGATTAAAATAAAAATTAATGCATTCTCAATAAACAGGGCTACTACACTGCATCATTATAATTTTTAAATGTATAATATAGTAATTCTGAGAGTAAAACAAAGTACAATTTTTTAGTTATTTTGATAGTAGTTTAAAATGCACCATTTATTTTTGGTATAACTAAGATTTTTATTTAATTTTTTTTGGTGTTTTCAAAAGAAATTAAGTTAATTAAGGGAGTGACGGATTGACTTTAATTTATTTAATTTTTTTTATGGGCAAAAAATTAGTCCTATCTTATGCAATTTTCAATGGGTTTGGCGTGTTTGAACAGGTATAACTTCTTTAATCTACAACATATTTTATCGAAACAAAAAGTATTGTAAGGCCAGTCTCAAATATTTTTATTACAAATAAATTTTTTTTTAATTATTAACTTTTAAAGTTTAAAAAAATAAAAAAATCTAAAAAAACGCAAAACACGTTTTATTTTTGAGGACTTTTCAATATCCCTCATTCATTATTTAGACTTTTGAACTATATTTTTTTTCTTTATTTTATTGAATAGCTTAATTAATTACCTCGGGAGTGACGGATTGACTTTTTCGAAAAAAAAAAAAAATATTAACACTTTAAATGTTCATTGAAAAAGCCCAAATAACAATTAGCTTTCCAGAGAAAATAATGCTTTTGCATATTTTTCTTATTTTTCTTCAGTATTTTTTCTATTGTTCTCCAATTCAAAAATTCTAATTGCGGTGATGGTTTTTTTTAAATAAAGTTTTGAAAAAGTGTCTAAATTGGTGTTTTTCTCTTTGAAATTTCCTTTTTACACGCACACATAGAAGTTTCAGTTCCCAGTAATTCAACTGCGAAATTAGCGCTTCGAGAGAATGTTTTTCATGTTTTTCGGCCCACCCGCTCTCAAATATTTTTGTTGTTGGTTTACATATTGCTGGTTGTTTCTTCTTTTCTGCATTAAGAACAGAAAATGCAATAGAAAAACCGGTTATTGGAATTTGAGGAATATGTAATGACAAACCAGTTTTTTTGGCAATGTGTTCACTAGAGCAAGTGTACGTCCAATTCGCGTGGTGGGAAGTATGCAGAACAATATTGTGTGTAGTTCTAGTTTATCTACCTACTTCTTGCACCCTTTACTTTGATGACGTAGCAGAAGTCATGATCGTTTTGTTTTTTATATTTGATCTTGATGTTTTTTGTGGCAATAGAGAGGTGATTTATTTTTCTTTGGCAAAAATAAAAACAATTGCAATACAAATGAGATCAGAACCGGTTTTCGAGAAAATATATTGAAAGGAAAGGAAACGTACATCTACAGCACAGACTGTCCTTTTCTTTGATTATTATTGTTGTTTTTTCTTTACTTTTCCCACTTTAGAGTGTTAATGATCTTATAAAGATACTCATTTTTTTCGACTCTATTCTTGTTCAAAAAGAGTGTAGAGAGAGAGTAACAAACAAGAACAAAATTCCTCTGGCCACATATGGTGATGCCATGAAATTCATGACAAAAAAAGGGCACTAACACAAATAAAGTCATTTACCTACATGAAGTTTGAGTTTGCCGATCTGGGACACCCAGCCTTAAGGACGAATTAGGGTCTCGAATTATTTCGAATCAAATTTCTGTTTTCCAACATTTTTATTACCTACAACTAAATTGGCATGAAATTAATTTACGTAACATCCGTTCTGAGATACATTGGCAAGAACCCATTATATTACGACGAGTTAAAGCCTAGGCCGAAGACAAGCATGCTAGCCAAATTAATTTCAGGACACCCTTCACTCCTGCTTATAAGACTGGACTATGGAATCCTGTAAGCTATAGTTCATACTGTAAGCATAAGGGATGGAGGTGAAGTTAGCTCAAATATGATCTAAAGGTCACTTAAATTTTTATTGTTATATTTGAGTCCTTCCCAGATCAGCTCTGGATACGTTACAACAACCAACATAAAACCAACAACAAAAAATATTTGAGAGCAGATGGGCGAGACCTATTTCCTTTTCAAGAAAAAAACATTCTCTCGAAGGTAATTTCGAAGGAAAAAAACACAATTTAAAACCTTTCTCAAAAATTATTTTAAAAAAATCATGACCGCAATTAAAATTTTCGAAATGGAAATCAGTAGAAAAAATACTGACAAAAAAATTAAGAAAAATAAAAATAAAAAAAAAAGCTAATTGTTATTTGGGCTTTTCCAAATATTTGAGACTGACTTTAAAATATTTTTTGTTTCAATAAAATATATCGTAGATTGCAGAAGTTATACCTTCAAAATTCAAACACTCTCAAAATTACTAAATTATATAATTTAAAATTATACGCTGTGGTAGCATTAATTTGTATTTCAATTAATTATTATTATTCAAAATCTAAAAGTTATCCCTTATTTGTAAAATTCCAGCCATATTTTTTTGCTGGCTACCCAGCCTTGTAGTTCATTGTGGAACGCTTTTGAAGATAGCAGAGATTTTTGTCCAGTATAAGACGAGTTATACCGGTAAAACTTAACGTGAGCTGAATAGTGTGTTTATATATATACTCCGCCGATCAAGGATTTGATCTTTAGGATTCCTAGTTGAAACTTAATTTTGAGACTCGGCGAAATCGAAAGTTCACCCAATCCATAGAAAGTTCATTCACTTGCAAAAGCTAATTCAATTTTGAAATTTGAAAGAATAGAATAAAATGTCATTTTTGTGTCGTTTGAATTTTTCTGTCGAGTAAGAAACAAAACATGTAGTTTTAAATTATTTGATGGAAAATAAATTACTTTTATTAATTTTGTTGTTGTTTTATGTTTAAAGGTAGCATTCCAACTGGACAAACTGCGAACAAAAGGGAAAATTAATTAAAATAATGGAAGAAAAACTCGGAGGTAGCAATGGGTTTAAAGCATGCATCCACTATCCTTCTACTCTGAACTTCTTCAGTACCATCTTCATTTATAAACAACATAAATGCCATTTTTTCATTGTTATGTTATATGTATATACACTCTTTATCTCTTTTAATATCGTGTTATACTAGAATAAAGGAGAACTCGCTTCTTTAAGCATCGAGAAACATCTAGTGGTTAAGAGGGGAACTTGCTTCGTTAAGCTTCGAGAACAACCTAGCAGATTCTCGAACCGATTTGAGGTATATAAATAGGCGCTCGGAAGCAAAGCGGATTATTATTGATTGTGAATTGCGATAAAGTAAAGACTGTGTTTGAAAAGTGATAATTGAAAGTGTTGAATAAAGAATTTTTGTGAGCGATTTAAATGTAAATTTTGTTTTATTTACAAGTGTAAATAAGTTTTAATTATCGGACCAAGCCGAAATATTACAATATATAATCTTTTTTTAAGTTCATTTTATGCTATCTTTCCCAAATGAATGTTATTCGATCGAATCTCAAAATTACGAAAGTTCATTCGAACGAATAGAATCATTCTAACGAATAGACTATTCCTCATTCTAACGAATAGACTATTCATGTCAAAATAAGAACCAATATTTTCGTAATAATCGTGTGCTAAGTTGGTTTCCAGTAGTATAAGTGAGGTAGAATTTTTTATTTGTTAAATTTTTTTCGTCTGATGACGAAACAGACCCTTACTGATTTCCTTTAATGTTGGGGAAATGTTTGGGTGAAAAAATTGTTTTTTGTTTGAGTTGGGTTTTTGTAAGTAAGGTGGTTGTGGGAAGTTCAAATTTGATTTTAAATAAAATTAAGGTATTGTGTCGACTGTTCGTTTAATGTTAGAAGAGCACTCTTTGGTCAGTTGGGTAAGGTTTGATCACAAATAATCATATACAGATGTCTCATCCCCATACAAAAAAATGTCCTAAGAAATTTTATTAGCGGACAAAATATCAGCTGACAAAACTACAAAATCAAAAAATTCAGAGCGACAACTTTCAAAGTTCAAATGAAGAGAGACCAAAAGAAGAAACTGACAAAATGTAAAGCTTTTCAATGAATTTCTCCGTCTCATAAAAAAAATATCACACATCCCTTTTTCTCTCATTGTTATTTTTGTTGATTCACTTCTTTTCCGAGATATGTTTATTTCTATTCTTTTTTCCTCCTTTTCTTGTGTGAATATTGTTGTTGTATTCCTGTACACATTCTTTGGCAGGCGCCTGCTTGGCTGGATACTTCTGCTTGTATTGCATTTTGTAGGTATCTATCTACGTCAATGTGGGGAATGAATGAATGAATGAACTTTATTGAGATTTCAAAATTATTACAGAATTTCAATTTGTTTGTTACATAAAGATTGATTTTCTTTACCGGCTTAGAATTGGTCTGGTATAATAATATAGTTTTTTTTTAATCACATAGGAATCTATGGTGTACATGAATAGTTTATACAGAGGTTTAATTATAAATAATCGTGTTTGCTCAATAACACACGTTAGAAAAATAGATGAAGTGGGTATTGATACTTAAGGGGCCGACCCATAGAATCCGTCGCATGCGTTGCAGCATCGGATCCGTTGACATTGACGTACGAAACGGATAGGGGTGACCCAATGGATACGTTGCGTTCTTTTGGTTTTTAAAAATATAAACTAGGTCTGTTTGATTTTTTTAACCTAGTGCATGTAGAGCATTTCATAGAACTAATGAAAACTCTCTTATATTTTTCTTGATATAATAAAACTGACGGAATTGGCATCACAAAACTTTTAAAATAATAATAAAAAAAAAAAACAGAATTTTATGACGAAGCTTATTTTTGTATTTTATTATATGTATGTATGTAGTTTTCAAGAATAGCAGAATTACCGCAATTATTTGTTTATTTCCTTTTGTTTAATTACGTATGTTTCATTTCAATTTGACTTCGCTCAATCAATTAAAGTTAAATATGTAGACTGTTGGGACCTTCACAGTTGCACAAAGATTAAAAATCGCTTATTGTGTAAAGGAGTCATAACATTTATAAGAATTCAGTAAGTAATATTAAAGAAATAATTATTCTTCTATATTTTCTATTCGCGCTCAATGAACGTTATCTATGAAATATAAAAAATAACAAATTTGTATGTGCACGCATCTAAATTAGTATAAACGAAACTCATTACAACGAGTCCGGAGTCAAATGCAATATCCTCATCGAACATACCTATTATAAACAACTGATGTCAACGGACCTGCCGGAGAGAAAAGTTAAAAGTTCAGCAACTTTTTGCGTTGCGCCCGGTGAGTGCGTTGCTATGGGTCGCTTCTCATAAGAACGTGTGTATTAAACCGAGCTGTCAGTTGAATACGTTGCCGCAACGCATGCGACGGATTCTATGGGTCGGCCCCTTTAAAACTAGAAAACAAAAACAAAAGAGAAGCATGGATGACAACTATCCAGCTTTTCTGAGCGACAATGCTGCCAGAATGTATTTACATATTGGTAGAAATAAAAAGTACTAATAATACGATTATCGTTTAAGTTTTGTTTTTCTTTTTTATAAAATAAATATTAGCTAATAATAACTTTTTAATGATTGTCGTTACTTATGATTATTTTTTTTCCCGCAAATATATTTACATATAAGATATCAATATGTTTTTTTTATATTGTATGATTCTTAAATTTATGATTACTTTACAAGACATTCAATGTTTACATGAATACAAAGTTGATTAATGCTTGTTTTACAATATAGTTTGGTTTTTAATAATAAAAGAAACAAGTATTTATGAAATTATTGAGTACTGATTTGAAAGCAAAGGAATTGGTGTTATCCTCTGAGGTTTGAAGAGTCCGCCCTGATATAGAAGTTTGAGAGTTGAGATGGGTCATCATTGACATTGAATAGCTCTGTGGAGCTTGGATTTAACATACTTATTGGGGAGTTGTAATATCTATTTTGAAGCTGGATAGCTATGTTTCCGTCGTAAATATTTTTTATGCAAGGATTGTCATGAAATTCCAATTTGCGTAATCTTTTTATCCCAAGCTCCGTAAGGTAATGAAGTAGCGGTGTTATATTGGAGCTTTTAGAAAGGGTTTCATTACGAAACCACTTCCCTGAGGGGCGTCTGTACTTAGAAATACATTTTCTGAGAATGACTCTCTCAAATCTTTGTATTTCTTCAGCCACTGTCGGTGATATATAGAACCATGATAAGAATCCGTATGCAATAACAGGTCTGATAAGCGTCTTATATATGAGTAGTTTTGCTTTGCTTTGTAAGTCAGCTGAGTTCAAAAGCCTTTTAAGCATAGCAGATGCTGCTTTGCCTTTTTTAAAGCTAGTCTAGCGTGAATGTTTTCTTTTAGTTTTTCGTTTAACGAGACGCCTAAGTATTTTATGTTCTTTTGGAGTGGGACATTCGTTCCATTGATCGATAATGTGAGCTGTCTACTTTCTCGTACGGTGCCCTCTGGGCGATGCATTTCGGAAACAGATTAGCTCGCATTTGCTACTGTTTACATCTATTGCCCATGTGTTGAAATAGTTTATTGCCAGGTGCAGGTGATTGTTCACTTTGGAGAGTGCTTCGAAAGGTCTTTCATGGTTGGAAAATATTATTGTGTCATCTGCATATTGTATTGTCATTGATTCATTTTCTATCGTATTTGGAAAGTCGTGTAAGTATATATTTAATAACAAAGGTCCGAGATTGGAACCTTGTGGAACACCGGATTCTACTTTCACCTCACGTGAGAGAGATGAGTTCAATGATATTCTCATGGTTCGTTCAGTCAGAAAATTGTTAATCATGAGTACGAATTTGGTCGGAAAGTTAAGAGAAATTAGCTTAAATATTGAGCTCTTGTGCCACACTGAATCGAACGCTTTCCTGAGATCAATTGAACAAGCAACCATGCACTGGCGATCTCTCAAACTTTTTAAAATGTTGTCTTGTAAAAATAAAAGACCGTGTTCCGTGGAATGGCCCCTTCTAAAGCCAAATTGTGAATATGGAATGATGTTATTGTCATCTATGAAAGCTGAAATCTTTTCTAATATGACTCTTTCAAGTATTTTTTCTAGGTTGGATAGTAAGGCTATATGGGTCTTAAGTCCTCGACATTAAATGAATTTGTATTTTTTTAAGTGGTACCATCGTAGCCGTTTTCCACGAGAGGGGAAAATGACTATTATTGATACAATTATTAATTATTATTGTCAATGGAGATGAAATTGAAGTTTTTGCTTTTCTTATCAAGAAATTTGAAATCTCATCGGGGCTTAATGATTTTTTGTTATTAAGAGATTGGATTAAGTCTTCGATGAATGACGTTGAGATGAAATCGCTTCTAGAGGTTGAATCGGAAGGTGCAGATTCGGAAAATTGGTAAGTGGCGTCGTGTTCGACCCATGAAATAAAGGAACTTGTTACAGTGTTGACATTGAGTGAAAAAATACTGTCTGAGGAAAATCTAGCAGAGTAAAGATTTGAGTAAAACTCGGCAAGGGTGTCTAGTTTTTCGGCGTTTGTGTGAAGGTGGCATCTTGATAAATGAGTGGTTCTGAATCTATATGTAAACTGTTGAAAAGTATTGTATTTTTAATTAAAATCCCTGTTCCTAGAACTTGGTCATTTCTTACAAAAGCGTTCTCATTAAAATTTCTTTTATACCTTGGGGACAAATGGGTTTCTGTAATAAAAGAAAATGGGGTTGGAGATCGGAGATAAGAAGATCAAGCTCAACCATTTTATCATTACTAATAAGTGAGTTTACATTGGAGGAGGTGAAATGTAACGCCATGTTTATGGAGAGAGGGAGGCTATAAAGCCTAAATAGGCCATGGGCTTTTCGTACTGATTTAGTTTGCTATAATTTGGCCAAAAATGTTTGACCCTAGCAATAAGTTCTGTTACAGGTACACCAAACAATTTGGTTGATTCCTTCATAAAGTCTGAATAGATATTATTTTCAGGCTGACCACTTTGATTGGTTTGGTTCTCGAAAGAACCGATTCTTAAATTTGCAATGTTACCGCGAGTGACTCCTGCATAGGTTTTTCCACCTGATGTGAAGTCTTTATTTCTATTGATATTTAATATTTTTTTTTGCCTAACTCCACAACCTGAGAAACTTGCTGGATGACCACTGTAACGAAGCGTTACACTTCCGACGCCGCACCGACCCACGTCACCAAACCCGCACACACAACACCAACGTCAGCACACACAACGCCACATCGAAGCCAGTGGCTAAGCTTACAATGGGTGTTTCAGGTTTATTAGGTGATTTTTCATTTTCACTTTTTATAATTCACATCCACTTCCAACCGAAAATATCATATGGGGAAGTGAAAAAGTGATGGGAATTCGTCTTCTGCCTTCATCAGTTGAGTACCAATCTTGAGTACGAAAGGTTAGAAAACCCGAGGAAGGCTAAATACTCCGGTACAGGCTATCCACGAATTTTTTGGGTCCTTTAAAATCCTTTTCCCCCCGTTCGTTCCGCTGTCCACTTCTTCTAAGTGTACGACGGACAAGGCTTAAGCCTAATAGTTTATTCCCTAGTTTGGTGCTAGGGACAAAGGACCGAACCTCAACGCTTATTCCGCAGCGACCTTCTTCTAAGGGAGCTACGGACATCGCCTACCGCCGCGGGTAGTGCACCGTTTACTCTGTTGGTTTGTTGCCACGGACACAAAGGGGATTGAGCCCTGTTTAATCCGCTGCACACTTCTTCTAAGTGTACGACGGACAAGGCATCAGCCGACCGTTTGTTCCCTAGTTTGGTGCTAGGGACAGAGGATCGAACCTCAACGCTTATTCCGCAGCGACCTTCTTCTAAGGGAGCTACGGACATCGCCTACCGCCGCGGGTAGTGCACCGTTTACTCTGTTGTTTTGTTGCCACGGACACAAAGGGGATTGAGCCCTGTTTAATCCGCTGCACACTTCTTCTGAGTGTACGACGGACAAGGTATCAGCCGACCGTTTGTTCCCTAGTTTAGTGCTAGGGACAGAGGATCGAACCTCAACGCTTATTCCGCAGCGACCTTCTTCTAAGGGAGCTACGGACATCGCCTACCGCCGTGGGTAGAGTATAATTTATTCTGTTGGTTTGCTGCCACGGACACAAAGGGAATTTGCCCTGTCCTATTCCGCGGTCCACTTCTTATAAGTGTACGACGGACAAGGCATCAGCCGACTGTTTATTCCCTACTTTGGCGCTAGGGACGGAGGACCGAACCCCAGTAGCAGTTAGAGAAATTATATTATATGAAATAACGTGTTAGATTATTAAAACAGTATTACTTGTGAAGTATATGAAATACCGTGTTAGTTAGTTAAAAGACACACATGTTAGATTAAGCAATATATGAAATAACTTGTTATTTTAATTTTAAGAAACGCCGAAATAAAAGTTGTTTGCTGGAGTATTGAAACTCTAAACCCAAGTTTTTTTTGCTTTCTTTGGGTAAAACCCTGGACAACCACGAGCCTACCTCAGCCTCGTACAAAAAAGCATCACAAATTGGCGCCCGAGCAGGGACCTTAAGAAGTTTCAACCGACCGCCGCCGACCCGCAACAGGAATCTTCGAAAGGTACCACCGACCGACCACCGCCAGCAACAGCTTCCGTAATCACCATCTTCAGCCACTGCGATCATCATGTCTGACTCCGAAGATCAAGACGATCAATATTTGAACCCGTACAAGAATTTACGGTTCGTTTACTTTTTAAAGAAGGCTGAGTTGATAGAGATGCTAGCCGATAAGAAACTCGACGTCACTGGGAACGTTAAAGATCTGCGCCGACGATTAAGCCAGTATCTTAAGAAAATGAGGGATCGTGGTTCAACGCAAAATTTATGCGAGCATTGGGAAAGCATCGTAGAGAAGCGCAATGATGATGAAGCCGACGGCGAATTATCCGCCCCGCCGAAAATCATTGACGTTCAGATGCCGGCACCTATAAACTACGGATCAGAAGTCAAATTTCCGCTCTATGTGCCAACAATCGTCCCACCTCAACAATACCAGTCTACCACCACTACAGCGCAAGTTCCGCAAATGACCACTGAAGTCATGCCACCGATCAACCAGCCCAACGCAATTCAGAATAATTGCCGAAACACCGCCGCCGTCACCAGCCGACTGACTCTAAGCTATGAAGCTGAAGTAATGAATACCGTCCGTAAATGGGGTCTCTGATTCGATGGGTCGGGAAGTCCATTGGAATTCATCGAGAGGGTTGTCGAACTCACGAGCTGTTATAACATCCCCCAGGACGATATGGTGCGTGCCTTGCCAGAGATTTTCCGGGGTACTGCACTCGAATGGCTACGCATAAAATCGAACGCCTTTACCACCTGGAACGAATTCCACAAAGCTTTTCTCCAGCATTTCTTGCCGTCCCGATACTTTAACAAGTTAGAGGACCAAATTTACCGCCGACGTCAAGGACCCCGAGAAAATGCTAAGGAATACATAATGGCTACCCAATATTTAATTCGTCAACACCCGACCATGACGGTACAGGGAAACATCGATCGCTTATTCGACAGTTTGAGGCCCGAGTACCGATTGTACATAAGACGCAAAGATTTTCAGACCGTCGAGGAGTTAATTATTCTAGCGGAAGAATTCGAAACCATTAAAACCGAAGAAAGAAACATTCGACCTAATCCAACCGCTCCGTCAACATCCCACGCCGTAACATCCGATGCTGCATACAATAGGAATACTCATTGCTGGAACTGCAAGCAACGTGGGCACAGGAAAGAAAGTTGCAGAAGACCGTTTCGTCTGTTTTGCTCCTTTTGCGGCGCAGATGGAAAGTTGTCCAAAGATTGCGCCTGCAATCGCAACGCAGTAGCCGTAGTAGATACCCTACGTTCGGTTCAAGACCCACGACTATTTGTACCAATAAGCGTGGGCACCCAGCTGTTTCACGCTCTAGTTGATACGGGGTCGACGAAGACCTTTGTAGGTCAAGGCTTACGTCAGAAGTTCATCGAAATGCAACTACCTGTGAAGGAGAGCCCAAGGCCAATTCGCCTGGCTAATGGTGATACAACCACGACTGCCGAACATTACACCGTTACGCTTGCTCTCGGGGGAGTGCCCCTTACCGGCGAAATAACTTACCTCCCGTTTTTAGACACCGACGCAATCTTAGGAATGGATTTCCTCAACCAAACCGGATTACAACTATTTATGGGTGGCCAAGAGGTCACTGAAAAATTAAGCGGAAGTTGTAATCAATGTGCAACCGTTTCCCACCTCAATGAGGCTAACCAGAATATTTTGGAGGAATTTTTAAGAACGGAGTTACCAAAGTTTGAGCAAGTAGTAGGTATGGCTCACGTCCCACCGCACCGCATTCGCCTAAAGTCGGACGAACCTTTTAAACAGCGATACTATCCACGAAATCCCGCCATGCAGAAGGTAATCGACGATGAAATCGACGAATTATTAAGGACTAACAAAATTAGCCCGTCAAAAAGCCCGTATAGTTCTCCTATAGTCTTGGTGAGAAAGAAAGGAGGCTCTTGGAGAGTTTGTGTTGATTTTCGTCAGTTGAATGAGATTTCGTACAAGGATGCTTACCCCTTACCATACATAATCTCAATTTTGGATAAATTAAGAGGAGCCAAGTTTATAACAACCATCGATTTAAAGCAAGGGTATTGGCAAATCGCCTTAGAGCCGTCCTGCCGCCCGTATACCGCCTTCACTGTCCCAGGGAGGGGACTGTTCGAATGGAACGTAATGCCTTGTGGCTTACATTCAGCAGGGGCCACGTTCCAGAGGGCCATGGATTCCATTTTCGGACCCGATATGATAGATCACGTGCTAGTATATCTGGACGATATTATCGTCATCAGCCATACATTCGAACAGCACATTCAACATTTGACCGAGGTATTCGCCAAGCTCCGTAAGGCTAATCTAAAAATCAACGTAGAAAAATGTAAGTTCTGCCGAGAAAGCTTAAATTTCTTGGGACACGTTGTCAGTAAAGATGGAATCCATACTGACCCCGATAAGGTGTCTGCCGTACAAGGATTAAAATCACCGACAAATATTAAGGAGTTACGCAGAGTGTTGGGAATTTGTTCCTGGTATAGGCGCTTTATTAAGGACTTTTCCGCTGTTGCCACCCTTCTAACGGGGTTATTGAAGAAGAACGTCAAATGGCAATGGGGCGAAACTCAGCAAGCCGCTTTTGAACTACTTAAGTCCAAATTAACTGAAGCTCCAGTCCTGACCTGTCCCAACTTCGAACATCCTTTCACCTTGCAAACCGATGCCAGTAATTTCGGATTAGGGGTTGTCTTAACCCAGACGATAGAGGGTAACGAAAAAGTGATAGCCTACGCCAGTCGGACACTCACCGAACTGGAACAGAAATACGCCGCAACCGAAAAAGAGTGCCTAGCCATACTTTGGGGAATACGTAAAATGCGCCCATATTTAGAAGGTTATCATTTCTTTGTAATTACCGATCACCATTCACTTAAGTGGTTACATTCGTTAGAAAACCCGTCTGGCAGATTAGCACGTTGGGCTTTAGAATTGCAACAGTATGATTTCGAAATTTTATACCGAAAGGGAGCGATGAACGTGGTAGCCGACGCATTGTCCCGCGACCCTTTGCCTATAACCGAGGCAGATAAGCTTGCATCTATTAAAGGTATGCCAACTGACTGAACCGAAAGGAAAATCACCGAAATAGAAAGGAATCCCTCTAGTTTCCCCGACTACAAAATTGTAGATGGAAAATTATACCGCCGATTTGAAACCGCCGACCCGATAGCCACTTCAAGAGAGTACGACTGGAAACTTTGTGTAACTACCCCTGACCGAAACAAGATCCTGCAAGAGAACCACGACTCCGTCACTGCCGGACACTTGGGAATCGCGAAAACTACATCAAGAATAACAAAGAGGTATTACTGGCCTGGGATGTTCCGAGATATAAGAAAATACGTCAGGAAGTGCCAAACTTGCAACTGTTATAAGGCTTCTCAGCAAAGACCGAACTGCTTAATGTATACATCCGTTCCGCAAGAACCGTGGGAGGTAGTTTGTGCCGATTTCGTAGGACCGCTACCCCGATCCATGAAAGGAAACACGGCCATACTGGTCATGATGGACAAGTTTACCAAATGGGTAGAAATCGTCCCCTTAAGAACTGCCACTGCTCTTGGCCTGGTAAAAGCCGTCAGGGAACGAATAATCACCCGGTTCGGCGTGCCAAAGATATTCCTGTCGGACAACGGAGCGCAATTCACTAGTCACCATTTTAAAGATTATTTAGCAGACTTGGGAGTCCGCCAACAGTTTACAGCTCCGTACTCCCCGCAAGAAAACCCAACCGAACGCGTTAATCGAGTATTGAAGACGATGATATCACAATATATTCAGGAAAATCAACGAACATGGGATGAGCATCTACCGGAATTATCATTCGCCATTAACACAAGTCGTCACGACTCTACCGGGTATTCACCCGCTCTACTAAACTTTGGACGAGAGCTACGAGTGCCCTGTGAGTTCTTAAATGCACCGCCAACGGACACCCCAGGGGAAGAGATCAACGTTCGACAGGAGAGGATGCGAACTTTATTCCAGCTAGTGAAATTAAACCTACAAAAAGCTAGCCAAACCCAAGCCCGACATTATAATTTGCGCCGCCGACCATGGAGACCCAGCATCGGAGAGCATGTTTACAAAAAAACCAGAGTTCTGTCATCCGCAGTAAATTATTTCGCCGAAAAATTGGCTCCTCGATACGATGGACCCTATGAGGTCATACGTTTTATCTCTCCCGTCATCGTCCAACTAAGAAATCTCCAGAAGAGCAAGGAAGGAGTCTGCCGAGCCCACGTAAAAGATCTCAAAGGGTTCAATTCCGAATCTGAAAAGGGCACAGCTGTAGCTTACGCCAGATCTCCGGCCAAATTCGAACAACTCCGATCGCCAAGGAGTATAAATAGCAGCCCGTCACACGACCAAATCACCAGTATCCTGCCAGCCAGCCTAGAGATAACATCGAATATGGACTCGCGCAGCAGCAGCAGAAAATCGACCGATCCGCAACAACCCAGCAGCCCAAGGTTCAACCGCCTGTCACCGCCTGAGCGTCCTAAGCCGTCAGTATTGGCAAAACTGAAAACCGAGTTTGCCAGCCGTGGCAGCAGTAAGCCGTTCCCCGCAGGAGTCGAACCAACCATCCGCAGGCGAACGCAGCCGGAACGAATAAACCGCGCCGCCCCTCGCCCCGCAGCAACGGTAAAGCTGGACGTACGTCCCCATTCCATTGCGCAACCGATAGCACCGAGGACGACCTGGGAGGAGGAGATGGCTAGAGTCAGGAAGGCCAAGGAGGTAGCCGGAAAACGATGGGCAACCAAAAAAGACCAGCCATCGGCACAGGACGCTTCTTCCTCTCCACCTGTAAGCAGCACGCCGTACCCCCCTGCCGGACCTTCAGTTAGTAAAATAGCTGCACTTGTGGCCCAACCCAAAGTCGCAGCACCTGAGGCCACAGCATCCCCAAGGACCGAAGCCGTCGCACCTGAGGCCACAGCATCCCCAAGGACCGAAGTTTTCGATCCGTTCAAAGGGATCAGGTTAAGAGGAAAAAAACATCACCGATGCTTCATAATACAAAGACCGTGGGGGCCAATATCAGCACGATTAAATAAGGCTGGGACCGAGGCTAGTCTCAAATTTAAAAACTATAAAAAAACAATACCTATCCCAAAATGAAAAAAAAAAATGAATTAGGTTTGTAATTTTTTTTTGATGAATTATTTCGTTTTTCTTTCTTTACATATGTTTGTAAAAGTATTTGAATTATTTATGCTTTCGTTTTTCTTTTTTAAATAGGGTTGTAAATAAAATTATTTGAATTATTTCTGTTTCCGTTTTTCTTTTCTTTCTTAAAAAAAAAAAAAAAAACAAAAAAAAACAAAAAAAACAAAAACAAAAAAAAATATATATAATAGAAAAAATGTTTTGTAAAAAAAAAAAAAAAAAATATATATATAATAGAAAAAATGTTTTGTAAAAAAAAAAAAAAAAAAAAAAACAGGTTGCATATACATACACATGTATATTTAATACCGCACCGACCGTTCCCTATGTAGGAATATTATACCACACCGACCGATTCCTGATGAGGAATATTATACCGCACCGACCGATTCCCGATGAGGAATGTTATACCGCACCGACCGATTCCCTAAGGAGGAATATTATACCGCACCGACCGATTCCCTAATAGGGAATATTATACCGTACCGACCGATTCCCTAATGAGGAATAACATACCGCACCGTTAAGACGAGAAGGTTCTCGTCTACCGAAGAAAGGGGGGAATGTAACGAAGCGTTACACTTCCGACGCCGCACCGACCCACGTCACCAAACCCGCACACACAACACCAACGTCAGCACACACAACGCCACATCGAAGCCAGTGGCTAAGCTTACAATGGGTGTTTCAGGTTTATTAGGTGATTTTTCATTTTCACTTTTTATAATTCACATCCACTTCCAACCGAAAATATCATATGGGGAAGTGAAAAAGTGATGGGAATTCGTCTTCTGCCTTCATCAGTTGAGTACCAATCTTGAGTACGAAAGGTTAGAAAACCCGAGGAAGGCTAAATACTCCGGTACAGGCTATCCACGAATTTTTTGGGTCCTTTAAAATCCTTTTCCCCCCGTTCGTTCCGCTGTCCACTTCTTCTAAGTGTACGACGGACAAGGCTTAAGCCTAATAGTTTATTCCCTAGTTTGGTGCTAGGGACAAAGGACCGAACCTCAACGCTTATTCCGCAGCGACCTTCTTCTAAGGGAGCTACGGACATCGCCTACCGCCGCGGGTAGTGCACCGTTTACTCTGTTGGTTTGTTGCCACGGACACAAAGGGGATTGAGCCCTGTTTAATCCGCTGCACACTTCTACTAAGTGTACGACGGACAAGGCATCAGCCGACCGTTTGTTCCCTAGTTTGGTGCTAGGGACAGAGGATCGAACCTCAACGCTTATTCCGCAGCGACCTTCTTCTAAGGGAGCTACGGACATCGCCTACCGCCGCGGGTAGTGCACCGTTTACTCTGTTGGTTTGTTGCCACGGACACAAAGGGGATTGAGCCCTGTTTAATCCGCTGCACACTTCTTCTGAGTGTACGACGGACAAGGTATCAGCCGACCGTTTGTTCCCTAGTTTAGTGCTAGGGACAGAGGATCGAACCTCAACGCTTATTCCGCAGCGACCTTCTTCTAAGGGAGCTACGGACATCGCCTACCGCCGTGGGTAGAGTATAATTTATTCTGTTGGTTTGCTGCCACGGACACAAAGGGAATTTGCCCTGTCCTATTCCGCGGTCCACTTCTTATAAGTGTACGACGGACAAGGCATCAGCCGACTGTTTATTCCCTACTTTGGCGCTAGGGACGGAGGACCGAACCCCAGTAGCAGTTAGAGAAATTATATTATATGAAATAACGTGTTAGATTATTAAAACAGTATTACTTGTGAAGTATATGAAATACCGTGTTAGTTAGTTAAAAGACACACATGTTAGATTAAGCAATATATGAAATAACTTGTTATTTTAATTTTAAGAAACGCCGAAATAAAAGTTGTTTGCTGGAGTATTGAAACTCTAAACCCAAGTTTTTTTTGCTTTCTTTGGGTAAAACCCTGGACAACCACGAGCCTACCTCAGCCTCGTACAAAAAAGCATCACACCACTCTTGCCGCAATTTATGCACGCTGTCATTTCAGATGTTACTTTACACTGACCAACTTCATGTTTTTCCATACATTTAACGCATCTTACCTCATATAAGCAATATTGGCTAGAGTGGCCAAATCTCTGGCAGTTGTAGCACTGAAGGGGTCCCTTTCTTTGGAAACGATCCCATCTTACCTTATGATGAAGGATGAATTTAATCTCTTTAAGTTTTTTCAAACTCTCTTTATCGTCGAGAAGACAAGTGAATGTGTCTAAGGAAATACTATTCTTCCTGGACCAACCAGTAGTAAATTCTTTTACTTCAGATAGGGAAATAGATGGGTCTAAATGTAATATTTCCCACCTCACCTCCTCACAACTAAAACCGGACAGACCCTTCAATAATATTGCCTCTTTTTTCAAAGCTTTTGGCTTATACGAATAGCTTTCTGCCTTAGAGGTCCTAAAATTTTCCATAAGGAGCTTATGTAAATCTAAATCCGCTACCTTGATAATGAGGCGACCAAATACTTTGCTTTCGAACCTTACAAGGTCTATTTTTTGCGGGAAATTATTTTTAATAAACTCATTAATAGTACTAGATTTAATGCCTTTAACATAAATATTAGGACACCAGATGTGCTTTACTCTCTTTAAATTTACATCATTCGTAATAGGAACATTGTTCACATTTTCTTCTATAGTGTTCAAAATTTCAAACCTGTTATTTCTGTTAATGTTGACTTCCGACGCTATCTTCTTGTTGACTATAGCTTCCGAGTTCTGGTTTGCGTTCCCTTTCTTGCGATTTAGTACTTTTTGAAAAAGGTTGACATCATTGTTCAGGAGTGCTTGTAGATCTCCATCATCACTCTGCTTGTGTTGCTACCCACCAATTCTGATGATATGTTTGGCTGTGTTGTGTTTGTGCACGTGTATGTGCAGTCTGTGATAATATGGGACAGCTGGGACCGTTATATTTGAGCTTGGCATGCTACTGGATGTAGTTGCACTTCGCAAAAATTATAAAGTAGTCACTCGCGACTAGGATTATTCAAAAACACAATAATCTTTTTTATATTTTTTATTTATTAGACTTTAAGGCACGCTTTTAAAATTGAATACTTCTTGTCGTTACAACGGCAACGGTCCGACCCCCGTCAATGTGGGGAAGGATTTTGGAATTTGATGATTTGGATTGCAGAAAGCAGTGTTGCCTCAGGGCAAGTTATATATGAATTGCTCACGAAGAAAAATAAGTCCTTTTAGTAAAAACATTTATTTTCAAAACAAAATGTAAATACGTTTATTAAACTTTACAATTTGATACATTGCCTTTTTTAAGGAAATAATTATTTTAAGGTGAAAGAACTATGGAACAGTAGGTCAATAAAAATATGTCCTTAAATCAAAAAGGAAAAAAAGAATATTCAGGGATAAAATTGTGTTACTGTGGCAACTCCAGTGTAGAGATCTTTTCCTATTGAAAAATATTTCTTTTTCTTGATAAAAAAAATGTTTTCTGTTTATTTGTATTTCTTCTATTGTATGGGATCTTGGGATGTATTGTTTTTGTATCACTAGTCGGTATTCGGTTTTTTGCAGATGTGTACATTGTAGATACATATTTCTTATTGGGATGTACGAGTATGTAACTGCATATTGAAAAAAAGAATTGCAATCTTTTGGTTCTGATTTAGTAAGATTTTTTTTTTCATTTTTAAGCAAAACGTCCTAGCTCAGAATGTTAAATATCGCGAAGGCATGTTAATTTGCACACAAGAAGAAAATATCTAATTTGAAGTCAATTGGTATGTAGATGGGTTACACATGTTGAGCTGAGTTAGTGAAAAACAAAGTTTCTGCCACGTCCATGTTCGTGTCCCCTGGAAACTATTTCATTGAAGTAAACTGTTGATTGATACATACATCATTATTGTGGGTGATTTAGTTTTTTTTAGTCATTCGTATTCACGCTTGGATGTAAAATTATATTTTAACAACCATTACACATCTAAGATACAATTTTAATAAGTTCTTAATGAATTCATACTTCATCTTCTTTAATTTGTTTGTAGTTACATAATACATAATGTGTACATAAGTACGTTTTAATTCCTTAAAACAAATAAATCTTAACACATGTAAAGAATGAATTCCAACCGATTATAAAATTGTTCAAATACACTAACCTATGTATTAAAATTAGTCCCCAGTAATGTACATTAATTGCCATCAATGAAGTAGGCTAAGAGTAGAACATTTTTAAAATTTATCAATATAAAAAAATAAAACTCTTAAAATCACATAAGACATTTTTTCGCTAATCATATTTCATTTAGGTACCTACCTATGCATGTGTATCAACATTTAAATTGTCTACATTTTATTCATTTAAAAAGACTAGGAAATATTTTGATCTGACCACTTCTGCATTCGTATTTTTTACGTATGTAGGAGGTACCTACTTATTTTATGTATACTCTGTCTCCTAAAAATTGTCAGGGAAGATAGGATGTTTGCCTTTCATTCGCAATATTTTCTTTTTCAATAAGTCTTTCACATTTGAAAGCTCTTTGAAGCTCTTTCAGAGTTGACTACTCCAAACAATGAAATGGCAAACATTTAAAGAAAATGTGTTCAGGGTTACCTTCGTTTAATATTGAAATTCATTTTTGATTTATAAAAATGAAATAATATTTATCTTTTTCCACACCACTAAAAGGTAAGATAAAAGACGCGTTTTTGAAGGGGATCCCCAGTTGGCCTAATCCCTTTTAAATAAATGACAAGTGGAAAATAAACATGTATTCTTACATTTTAATATAACAAAAAACTAAATTAACAATCATAACATAAAACAATATCACAAAAATACACGAAGTATCAATAAACCGACCGGACGGAACGAGAATCTACGACAATAATCATTTTCTATGTAGAAAAGAGCTTTAAACGGATTTCCCGCATATTGCAATGCAAAATGTTCAAACAAACACCAAGTAAACACTTTCTGCTTAAGAACTTTTTTAAAGGCCCTAAAAAAAAAAGCTCATGAACAGAAACCATGGGAAGAACGACGGTACAAGTTACCTACATTGCAAAGCAACACTGCATATCATAAATATAACATGAGGGTTGAAATGCTATAGACTATACTCAGTAACTCAGTCCACACGACCACACTCAGATGTGTGGCAGAAAGTTCGTATGGGAGCCGCGTCAGATTAAATGAGAAATTCAGTGGCGGGTAGTAAACATTTTGTTTCGACTTTTTTCAAGTCAGTATAGAGTGAAAATAGGGCGAGCTACTGCTTCAGAAAAAGCTCTCCCATAAGGCCTGTACTGACAATTTTTAGGAGACAGAGTATAGCAAGATCGCTACCAACTTTTTTAAGTTAACCTACCCAAAAGCCCAACCTACTTATAACTTATGAAATACCTACATACAAATGTATGTACATATGTTTGCATGTATTTACATGCATATGTTTAGAGGTACCTACTCGTAACTATTTTTTTGTATTGTTAACCCTCTACTGCATGAATTATTGTTTATACAGAAAAAAATTAAAAGACTTTAAAAATAGCTTTTTTGGGATGTTTTAAGACATCTTTTAATAAAAAATCAGAAAAAATTATGTTTAAATAATAAGAATAAAAGCCAAATCGAATGCAATAAGGGTTAGGTATAAGACAAATACATATTTCATATAAGGAATGGGATTGACCAATGACTATCCTACATAAAAATTACGCGGCTCCATTTTTCTAACCAAAAACAAAGATATTTTAAAAAAATTGTGGATAAACTAAAAAAAAAAATTAATCAAAAAAAAAAATATAAAGCAGATACCTGATTATTTTTCTATTTAAAAATATACCTACCGACTTACAGGAAAATAAAATTCGTATGTGTATATTCATTCATTTTAACAAAATTAATTCCTAGGAACCAAAATCTTTCAAATATTCATTCCAGAATGAAAAATCTATCCTAGCCTACAAAGTCAAACCAACTAATTCACAATATATGTATTATACATACATATGTGTAAATCAACACATTCAATAGCTTCTCCTTTTATTTTGTCTCAAATCTGAGACGACCTTACAAATTATAGACGCAAATACAACAACAAAAGCATAATAAAGAAAAACCGTCACTTGTCTTGCCTTGTTCGTAGCACAAAGAAAAATATGCCTGGGATGGAAGAGTATACAAAAAGCAAGTAACGAATCCACAAACAAAAACAAATAATCTCGAAAGGGGTAAAAAGAATAGAAAAGAGTGGCAGAGACTAGAGAAACAAAATATTTCAGAAAGAGCTTTGATTTTGTAGGAAAGTGCGGTATTACACGGCGCATGTATTTAAGCACAGTTCTCTGTTATTTTATTTTGGGGTGTCTTTCGGTGATGCGCTCGTTATTACACGAAGACTTTTCTGAGTTTGCAGCTTTACTCATTTTTTGACAGATATCTTTCATTTCACATTCGTTGTTTCGGTGATCGGTTTAGTAATTTAGAAAAAAAATAATAAAAATCCAAAAATAGGACCAGGGAATGATTTGAACAATTTAGATTTACTTAAATAAATTAAATAATAAACTCGCATGTTAAGGCTTCATTCCATTTTATTTTATTTTCATTAGCCAAAGCCTCATTATAGATGTTTCCTTAACAACGAACGAAACGAAATAAAGCAAATTCGAAAAACAACGGATAAGTAGAAAGAGAAACGTCAAGAAAGATTTATTTCCATTTCATTTTTTCTTTCTTTCTCTTTCGCACTTCATTCATGCGAGACTTAACATGCGCCGTGTAATACCGCACAAAAGATCTTAAGCTTTGAAAAAATAAAGCTTTTTTCATTTCATAGGTCATTCTTCTCCATAAGCGTGAGACATCTGTATATGATTATTTGTGGTTATATCTTAGGTATTGCACAAGCACGACTTTTGTATCGCAATAATATTTCAATTAAAACAATTGTTTAAAGGTTTACATAAACTGCGGTAAAAACTGAATTAAAACTGTTGCGTACGTATTTGGAAATCGGAAATGTAATCATATTACCGCTGAGAATGCAGCCAGACTGCTAAAAAAAGGGCATTAATATAATATAATGGATAATATTTCTTTTTTATAAATATCAACTCTTTCCAAATGCAGCTTATACAAAAATTTCTTGTTGTTACATTTTTTTTTTTTTGATGATACACCATAACAATATATTACGGCCTTTTTACTCAGAAAAACATTGAACTTGGTTAGGGAATTATTGGAGTCGGTGGAGGAAATGAGAATGGGCGCATTCACTAATGTAGTCACTACGTAGTCAACTCACTCTGATTGGTCAAATACAACTAATGTCGTTTTCAATTGGCAATCCGGAATGGGAAGTAGAAGCAGAATCCCAATTGAACACTTTTTGTGAATTCTGAAAAATTTGAAGTTTGGTGTGACTGTATTGGTAGTTTTGCAATCTTGGCTATTTGGAAAACTCCTGCAATAGAAAATTAACTGCATCACTTGCATCGTCATCACTTGATGAAGAAAATGAGGAAGACGACTCCAACAATGTTTCTAACAAATTAGGAACAATTGCTAAGATATTGTCAATATTAGTATCCATTTTTTTATAGTTTAATTTTAATTTTAAGCACTCACTTCACAGTTCGCACAATTTGTTAATTCAAAAATATATTTGTCAAGTGTGACATTTAAAATCTTTGAATGTGTGAGTGATTCTGTTTTTGCTTCTGACTTCAAATCCAGAAGAGAAATCTCTTCTTTTTCAGAATTAGAACTGTAAGTTTTGCCCAATTGAACGCTTTGAGAATGCTTTTTTCTGATTCCAGATTGCCAATTGAAAACGACATAAGAATAAGTTAACTTTACGTATCGCTCTCGCTAATTTTCAATTTTAAATATTTGAAACTTAATAATAAAGGCTAAAAGTGGCACATGCTCTGTGATTAGTGTTTATTTACCTAAAGACACCGGAAAAGATTAGAAATAAAACCAGGTAATTAGCTTTTAAGCCGAAAAGTTGGTCAAACTTCGCCTGAAGGAAATATACACCCACTTGCTAAAAACAATAGAACATCAAAGGTTTTTAAATATAACAAAACAATGTCTATTCCTCAATCGGATTTCCAACAAATTAAATCTATAATTGATGAATCACTTCACAATGAGCTTACTTTAGCCGTTATCAACTTGGCAACAAAGGATGATATCAACAATATAAATAAAGAGTTGAGCAATCTCCGTCAGCAGAATCTAGAGTTGGCGGAAAGGGTCCAACACTTTTAAGATCGCTGTAGATTGCTTAAAGATGAACTGGAGCTACAAAGTCGCGAAATTAAAGGCAAAAACATAATTTTCACGATCCCGAAGGATGGTAGTGAGCTCCAAGATCGAGTTCTAGATATATCCAAGCTTTTGTTGGACAACCAATCACCACAAATGACACAGGCGAGAAAATTAAGCGAAAACAACAACATGATCAAACTTAAACTCAACACAGGATCAAACGAAATTGCAACACAAATGCTAAGAAATGCTTCTTGGTTATCGCAAAGTGATCAAAACAAAAAAAACAACAGAAGCTGTCTTGATTAAAAACCACAATTTAGTAATTGGAGATAAAATATTTTATTTAAATAATAATAACACCTTAAAATATAAAAATAAAAGCGGAGAAGCAGAATTACAAAATATATGCGATCTAAACTTCGGAAATGTCAGCAATGTCAAGTGAACGTCAAAGTGGATGGAGTAGATCAGATGTAGCAGATACACCAGGGATGACACATGAAAACCCGAATTGTAGTAGATTTATGAAAAATTGAAATTTATATGCCGTCAGCCAAATTAAATTTATATCTTATAAAATTTTAGCTTACAATATTTCAGGTCTAAGCAATTAACTCTTATTTGTAGATTTCTTTAGTTATGTTAAAAACTTTGAAATATTCTTTCTATTCGAAACACATGTCACAAAAGATAATATAAGTAAATTTAAAAATTATTTTACTGGCTTCAAGCTTATAGGGGGAGAAGCAATTAAAAATTCTATTAAAGGTCGTGCTAGTGGAGGAAGTCTTTTCGGTATAAAAACTAAATTATTAAATACGTTCGAGTTTGATGAACTTGAAGGAATCACAATAGTAAAACTCCTTAACTATTCTAATATGTGCATTTTACCCAGCTGTATAAATTGTAACAGATGGACACAGGATTTTGAAAACTTAAGCAACGCAATGCAACTCTTTTCAAATAAAAGCATTTTACTAATTGGTGATTGGAATGCAAGGGTCAGTGACTAACAAATTACTTCAGTTCAAGATATAACAAATTCGTCGATCTCTCATTCCAATCGTAAATCAAGAGACAACATTTGCAATAAAAATGGATCTGATATGCTTGAGATGCTGCAGATGTATGATTCTATTATTTTAAATGGTTGTACTGATAGCGACAATGAAGGAGACTACACTTTCATAGGAGGACAGGGGAAATCTGTCATCGACTACTGTGCCGTAAACAATGAATGGATCGATCGAATAAAAAAGTTTGAAGTACAATACAAAATATTTTCAGATCATATGCCTACTGTAGTAGAATTTAAAAATGTACCTAATTACCAGTTCGCAAATATAAAACTGCCTCCACGACTTAAATGGAAAAATGAAGAAGCTGTTTTATTTCAACACAATCTAGAAAGTTTAATTACAAACAACCGTATGCTAATAGAATCTACAGAAGAACTATCAAACCAACTAATTGGCTATATAAGATGCTCGACATCGAATAAAATTTTAAACAGCACTTGTCCAATGTTCAAACAAAAATGGTTCGATAAGGAATGTTGGAAAGCTCGCCAAAATTCCTTTTATCTCTTAAAAATTGCACGAAATTCGCGAAATTGTGGTTTGACAAAATGGTACCATGAAGCGAATGCTCTTTACAAAAATATATTTCACAAAAAGAAAATCGAATATGAAAATAAGCAAGCACTTTCACTAGGTCAAACCAAAAACTGGAAAGAATTCTGGAAGATAGCTAGAGAAATAAACGGAATTACTCATAAAATTGGCACAGGGTTATCTACAGAAAGTCTCGCTGCTCACTTTAAAGGACTTCTAGGCAATAACCCAAGCCAATATTACTGCTATGCGGAACCCTATGTTCTTGATGAAACGTTAGATGGTGAGATAACAATAGAAGAATTAAAAGCTGTACTGGAAAAAGCGAAAAATGGAAAGGCACCACGCGAAGATGGGATTCCCTATGAGTTCTATATAAATTCTCCTCACACATGCATTAATAAAATAAGGGAACTTTTCAACAAAATCTTTTCAAATGCTGACATCCCCTCCTCTTTCAAGAAGACGATAATTTGTCCAATACACAAAAAGGGTCCCTTAGACATCGCTGAAAATTACCGAGGTATATCGTTTTTGAATGTGTTAACAAAAATATTCTGCGGTATACTAGTAGAGAGACTTGAAAAATGGGTCGAAAAGCCGGATTTAGAAAAAACTTTTCAACAATAGACCAGATCTTCACCCTTTCATCACAAATAATCA
Source organism: Scaeva pyrastri (assembly GCA_905146935.1). Taxonomy (NCBI): domain Eukaryota; kingdom Metazoa; phylum Arthropoda; class Insecta; order Diptera; family Syrphidae; genus Scaeva; species Scaeva pyrastri. The sequence continues at coordinate 6,362,624 of LR989930.1, forward strand.
TATACAGATGTCTCACGCTTATGGAGAAGAATGACCTATGAAATGAAAAAAGCTTTATTTTTAAAAGCTTTAAATAAGATCTTTTCCTACAAAATCAAAGCTCTTTCTGAAATATTTTGTTGCTCTACTCTCTGCCACTCTTTTCTATTCTTTTTACCCCTTTCGAGATTATTTGTTTTTGTTTGTGGATTCGTTGCTTGCTTTTTTGTATAGTCTTCCATCCCAGGTATATTTTTCTTTGTGCTACACCCAAGGCAAGACAAGTGACGGTTTTTTTTATTATGCTTTTGTTGTTGTATTTGCGTCTATAATTTGTAAGGTCGTCTCAGATTTGAGACAAAATAAAAGGAGAAGCGATTGAATGTGTTGATTTACACACATGTATGTATAATACATATATTGTGAATTGGTTGGTTTGACTTTGTAGGCTAGGATAGATTTTTCATTCTGGAATGAATATTTGAATGATTTTGGTTCCTAGGAATTAATTTAGTTAAAATGAATGAATATACACATACGAATTTTATTTTCCTGTAAGTCGGTAGGTATATTTTTAAATAGAAAAATAATCAGTTAGGTACCTGCTGTAATTTTTTTTTATTTATTAATTTTGATTTTTTTTAGTTTATCCACAATTTTTTTTTTTAAATATCTAGGTACCTAGTCATTACTATTTGTAGGTCAGTGGTTAGCTTGTTGTGGTTGAAAACGAATGATTGAAAAATGTTCTAATTTTAAAAAATTATAACTTTATTGAAAGGTGAGTTAAGTGATCAAAAAAAATATTTTGTGATTGGATATTTATTTGTCTTTGCCACAAAAAAATAAGTATTTACCTACATACGTAATAAATACTAATGCAGATTCATTGATGGCAATTAATGCATAATAAGTGGGGACTAATTTAATAATACATACATATGTTAGTGTATTTGAACAATTTTATAAACGGTTGGAATTCATTTTTTACATGTGTTACGATTTATTTGTTTTAAGGAATTAAAACGTACTTATGTACACATTATGTATTATGTAACTACAAACAAATTATAGACGATGAAGTATGAATTCATTAAGAACTTATTAAAATTGTATTTTAGATGTGTAATGGTTGTTAAAATATAATTTTACATCCAAGCGTGAATACGAATGAGTAAAAAAAACTAAATCACCCACAATAATGATGTATCAATCAACAGTTTCCTTCAATGATATAGTTTCCAGGGGACACGAACATGGACGTGGCAGAAACTTTGTTTTTCACTAACTCAGCTCAACATGGGTAACCCATCTACATACCAATTGACTTCAAATTAGATATTTTCTTCTTGTGTGCAAATTAACATGCCTTCGCGATATTTAACATTCTGAGCTAGGACGTTTTGCTTAAAAATGAAAAAAAAAATCTTACTAAATCAGAACCAAAAGATTGCAATTCTTTTTTTCAATATGCAGTAACATACTCGTACATCCCAATAAGAAATATGTATCTACAATGTACACATCTGCAAAAAATAACAAACCCGACTAGTGTGATACAAAAACAATACATCCCAAGATCCCATACAATAGAAGAAATACAAATAAACAGAAAACATTTTTTTTATCAAGAAAAAGAAATATTCTTCAATAGGAAAAGATCTCTATACTGGAGTTGCCACAGTAACACAATTTTATCACTGAATATTCTATTTTTCCTTTTTGATTTAAGGATATATTTCTTATTAACCTACTGTTCCATAGTTCTTTCACCTTAAAATAATTATTTCCTTAAAAAAGGCAATGTATCAAATTGTAAAGTTTAATAAACGTATTTACATTTTGTTTTGAAAATAAATGTTTTTACTAAAAGGACTTATTTTTCTTAGTGAGCAATTCATATTTAACTTGCCCTGAGGCAACACTGCTTTCTGCAATCCAAATCATCAACTTCCAAAATCCTTCCCCACATTGACGTAGATAGATACCTACAAAATGCAATAGAAGTAGAATTATCCAGCCAAGCAGGCGCCTGCCAAAGAATGTATACAGGAATACAACAACAATATTCACACAAGAAAAGGAGGAAAAAAGAATAGAAATAAAAATATCTCGGAAAAGAAGTGAATCAACAAAAATAACAATGAGAGAAAAAGGGATGTGTGATATTTTTTTATGAGACGGAGAAATTCATTGAAAAGCTTTACATTTTGTCAGTTTGTTCTTTTGGTCTCTCTTCATTTGAATTTTGAAAGTTGTCGCTCTGAATTTTTTGATTTTTGTAGTTTTGTCAGCTGATATTTTGTCGGCTAATAAAATTTCTTAGGACATTTTTTTGTATGGGGATGAGACATCTGTATATGATTATTTGTGCTTTCATCAATCATAAAAGCTTTTCAAGCAAGGAACAAAAAAGTTTACTCTTTCTTTGTGGACTTCAAAGCGGCTTTTGACCTTGTAAACAGAAGCGCGATTTTGACCTTGTAAACACGATTCTCACGAAACCGTAGCGGAAATAGATGGTACTTTAATGGAAATCTTTTAGAAATATCCAAAGAAATTAAATATTTAGGTGTAAAGCTAAATTCAACCCTAAATTTCGACAAACACCTTATGGAAAAAGCCAGCACCTCTCAAAGCTTGTTGAATTTATCATCGAAAATGTTTTCTCAAACGACAGAATAATCCTTTCAGGAAAATATAAAATATTTAATGCCATTGTGAAATCAACTCTCTGCTACGCTTCTCAGGTCTGGGGTGCAGATGAGTACGAAGTGATAGAAAAATTTTAAAGGAATTTTTTGAGAAAACTCTTCAACTTAACGCAAAATACACCGATTTATGCAATGTATTTAGAAACCGGAATACTGAAACTTTTCACAAGCACACTCAAGGTGCAGGCTGATTACATTATTAAAACTTGTACCTACCAGGAGAATAGACTGTCAAAAAAAATGCTTTTGTACGAACTGAGGAATAAAGATTGGTGGATGAAAAAATGGCAAGATATGGGTAATACTTGTGGAGAGATACTGTATATAGATTTCAACAATTTAAACAACTTGAAGGAGCCACTTTACAGGATTATACAGAAGAATGAAGACATAGTTCGAGAATCCTTTATTAATAAAGCTCGCGAATCAGATAGTAGAGTACTATACTCTCAGCTCAACTATAACCTAAACCAGCGAAACTACTTCCATGATGGACTTAGCTACAAGGACATTTCTTTCATTTAAACTTATAAGTTTAAATGCTAGACCCTATAACAGCAGCTTCAATCAATTTTGTACGTTATGCAATTTAATATCAAAGGAGGATTATTATCACTTCATAAGTGTATGTCCAATATTTTATCAACAGAGGCTAGTGTTTTTTGGTAAAAATACATTAACCATGCAAGAAACACTCCAAATTTTGGGCGAATGTGATTTGAAGATCTTAAGCAACTTTTTAAAAGCGATATTTAAGTATAGATTCTTACTAATGACGGAATATGTTTGATTTTTATACAAATTTAAGATTGAAAAATCTGTAATTTATTTATAATTTAATTTATTTGTATGTATGTAATTTAATTTATGTATGTAATTTATTTATACAATTTGCTAACCAGGCTGACGGCTAAGCCATAGCTTATCAATTCATAAAATTATAAATCTATATATATAAGAATATAAATAAATGAATTTACTTAAAATGAAAATGGATTGAGAAAAAAAAAACTAAGAAGTTAGTTGAAATTTCCCCTCCGACGTAGTGTAAAAATTTTCAACTTCAAAGGTAGTTGACAGCTATTTTGACATTTCACTCTCAGCTGTTAGATAAAAAGAGGCTGGGTGCGACCCACACTGATAACTACCCATTTTGTATTTATTGTCCAAATTGTCAATTCAATATTCGTCAATATTTTACCTTTTTTAAGGTATTGTTATATGTATACACTCTTTATCTCTTCCAATATCGTGTTATACTAGAATAAAGGAGAACTCGCTTCTTTAAGCATCGAGAAACATCTAGTGGTTAAGAGGGGAACTTGCTTCGTTAAGCTTCGAGAACAACCTAGCAGATTCTCGAACCGATTTGAGGTATATAATTAGGCGCTCGGAAGCAAAGCGAATTATTATTGATTGTGAATTGCGATAAAGTAAAGACTGTGTTTGAAAAGTGATAATTGAAAGTGTTGAATAAAGAATTTTTGTGAGCGATTTAAATAAAGTAAATTTTGTTTTATTTACAAGTGTAAATAAGTTTTAATTATCGGACCAAGCCGAAATATTACATTGGTGTCAGAAGTGGGATTAAAACTTATTGAGAATAAAACAGTGAGCAGTGATTAAACGATTTTGTGTGAAGTAAAAATGAGTAAAATTTTGAAAGACTTAACTGTCCCTGAGCTAAGGGCCGAACTAAGCAAACGTGGCTTAAGTGGGACAGGCGTAAAAACTGAACTCGTTAAACGGCTGCAGGAATATCTGGAGCAGCAAAATGAAGACCCAGATACGTTTGCTTTCGAATTAGAAGCAAAAGTGGAAGAGGTAAATGCAAATGTTGCCTTATCTAACATGGTGTCAGTTCTTTTAGCCAAATTTGAAGAAAATGAAAAGAATGTTCTGAAACAACTAGAAGCCCAAAGAAGCGACCAAAAGCAAGAACAGCTGAATGTCCTGAAACAACTAGAAACTCAAAGGAATGATGTCCTGAAACAACTAGAAGCCCAAAGAAGCGACCAAAAGCAAGAACAGCAGAATATTCTAGAGCGGTTCGACGAACAGAGAAACCTTTTAGAAGGCAGGTTTGCGGTCTTCGAAGGAAAAATCAACACTATCGACGAGCGCGTCGAAAAACAAAATGCACGTTTCGAGAAAATTGACGAACGAATCGAAACCATTACAAATGAACTGGAAAAAGTGCGAAAGATGAAAGCTCGAGAACCTTCTGGTGAGTGCTCAAGAAAGAGAGAAGTGAATCCTCCAAGTTTTGATGGGCAGATTCCGTGGTCAATCTACAAGAAACAGTTTGAGGCAGCAGCGTTAACAAAAGGCTGGGACGATCACGAAAAATACATTGCTCTTACGCTTGCTTTAAGAGGATCTGCTGCTGAACTGCTACAAACCATCCCAGCGGAGAAGAGTGGCGACTTCATAGTTCTGGTAAACGCAATCGAACAGCGGTTTGGGGATAGCCACATGACAGAAGTCTTCCGAGTTCAGCTTAACAGTAGGACACAGAAAAGAGGTGAAACTCTGCAGCATCTTCAGGCAGATATCGAGCGATTGGTTTACCTGGCATATCCAACAGCTGGTAACGAGATAGTAAATCAACTTGCTGTTGAAGCCTTTGTGAGAGCTGTGGGCGATATAAATCTCCAAAGGGCTATCCGCACTGCCGGAAAGCGAACACTACCAGAAGCATTGGCTTTCGCTCTGACGATGGAAGCTGAAGAACAAGCTTCCCAAAACGTGCATCGCGTAAGGGAAATAGAAGTCGAAGAATGTTCTTGTCAGAAGGCTACTGTGGAAAGAAGTCAGCGAGACGGACCAGCACGATGCTGGAACTGCAATAAGACTGGGCATCTACAGCGACAGTGCAGATTACGGCGAAGAGGAACCGCATGCCAACACTGTGGAAACAGAAGTTATTCAAATGGTCAAAGTAACACCAACAATGTTGCTTCCGAAGTTGTTTCCCACCCGGGAAACGAATAAGAACCAACTTCGAGGGGCAGAAGCTGGTTTCTGGTATCGATGGCCCCAGAAACAACATCCAGGTTTCTCAAACGAAACGTGACAACAAGAGCCTGACCGTGGAAGCAAGTATAAACGGCAACAAATGTGTGGCTACCATTGACACCGGTGCCACGGCGTCCATCATACGGCAAGACCTTGTTAAGAAGGCATGGCTCCACAACACCAACACCTATCGTCTAAGGACTGCAACTGGAGAGGCCGCAAAAGTTTATGGTGAGGTACGTCTTAAGATCCGCATGGCAGAGTTGGAATTCTCTCACCTGTTCCTGGTAGCAGATATATGCGATGAGTGCATTGTCGGCGTCGATTTCATGAAAGATCACGGAGTGATATTGGACATCAGGAACCAAGTCCTGAAATATCGAAACATCGAGATTCCGATGATCTATGGGACTAACTCGTATGAGACCTCGCCATCTGTGAAAACCGTCATCAATGAAGATCTCACTTTGCCTGCTTCTTCAGAGGTATTCGTGTGGACGAAATTGAAGGGTAAGCCTGGCAGCCATCGATACCTCATGGTCGAACCAGCATCTGTAAAGTCCTCCCAAAACGTCACCATTGGGAAGACTCTTGTGAGACCTTTAAAGAACATGGTTCCGGTACGAATACTGAACATCAAGCCGTATGAAGTTAAGCTTAGAAAAGGTGAGATTGTCGGACAATGCGAATCTGTATCAGCTATAACAAGCATCAACGAAGAAGAGTCAAGGCAATCCTTGAAGTCCGAAGAGCTGAACTCCATAAAGACGAACATTCTCAAGTCATCTAATCTTGGCCACCAACAACGAAGAACTGCAAAAGGTCTCCTCGAAGAATTTGCAGACATCTTTTCGTCATCGAAAGGTAAATATGGCAGAACGTAACTGGTGCAACATCGAATCAATACCGGGGATGCAAGGCCGATTCGTCAACCTGCAAGACGCCTTCCACTAGCCAAACAAGGTGAGGTTGAAGAACTGATAACCACCATGAAGGAAGAAGGTTTGATCGAAAACTCTAAAAGCCCTTGGGCGTCTCCAGTGGTCCTGGTAAAGAAGAAAGACGGATCAACCCGCTTTTGTGTGGACTATCGAAGGTTGAATGATGTGACAAAGAAGGATAGCTACCCTCTGCCTAGAATCAGTGATACTCTGGACGCAATGGTAGGAGCACAATGGTTCTCAACTTTGGACTTGAAAAGTGGTTACTGGCAAGTCGAAATCCATCCTGAAGACAAAGAAAAGACAGCATTTTCAACAGGAAACGGATTGTGGCAGTTCAAAGTAATGCCTTTTGGACTTTGCAATGCTCCAGCGACTTTTGAGCGTCTAATGGAATGCGTCCTGCAAGGACTGACATGGAAATCTTGTCTGGTCTATTTGGATGACGTCATAGTATACGGGAAAACATTTGACGAACACTGTACAAATCTTAGAGCCGTGTTTCAAAGACTTCGAGAAGCCCACCTCAAGCTTAACCCAGAAAAGTGTTCACTCTTCAAAACCGAAGTGAAATATCTGGGACATATCATCTCATCCCAAGGAGTAAAAACGGATCCTGATAAGGTTGACACCGTGAAGAATTGGCCAACACCACAGGACAAACACCAACTCCGAAGCTTTCTGGGTCTAGCCACCTACTATAGGCGCTTTGTGAAGGACTTTGCTGGAATCGCCAAGAGTCTACATCAGCTAACGGAAAAGGGAAAGCAGTTTAAATGGTCAGGTGAGTGCGAGCGCAGCTTTCAAGAGCTCAAGCAACGCTTGCACCAGTGCTGACCTACCCAACTCCAGGAAAACAGTTCATAATTGATGCTGATGCCAGCAATGTCGGGATAGGTGCTGTACTATCGCAGGTGCATAATGGCGAAGAAAAGGTGATTGCCTATTACAGCAAGGTACTCTCGAAGTCGGAAAGAAACTATTGTGTGACCAGAAGAGAACTTCTTGCACTGATTTTGGCAACAAAGCACTTCCATAAGTATCTCTATGGACAGAAGTTTCTTCTCCGAACTGACCATGGAGCACTTAACTGGCTTTTGAATTTCAAGAATCCAGAGGGTCAAGTGGCAAGGTGGATTGAGAGGCTGCAGACGTACGATTACGAAATTCAACATCGAAAGGGGAAGCTTCACTCAAATGCAGATGCACTGTCTCGGAGACCATGCAAGCAAGACTGTAAGCATTGCAGACGACAAGAAGAAAAAGAGGTGGTTACTGTCCAACGAACCAGAGCCGATCCCATTTATGGCTGGAGCAACGACGAGTTGAGGAAGGCTCAACAAGAAGACTTAGATATCGAACCCATCCTCGCTTGGAAGGAACACCAGGAAAAACCAGAATGGGCTGATATCTCCGATAGAAGTCAGACCCTGAAGGCCTATTGGGCACAGTGGGACTCGTTTCATGTCCAAGAGGGTGTCCTTCGACGTAAATGGGAATCAGCAGATGGAAAGTCTTATGTAATGCAGCTAGTCTTACCGAGATCAAAGGTTATTGACGTTCTGCGAGAGATAAATGGTGGAGTTTCGGGAGGCCATCTAGGAGTGAACAAGACGCTAGAAAAGGTTCGACAACGATTTTACTGGCTACATGCAAGGGAGGATGTCGAGAAGTGGTGCCGAAAATGCGATGCCTGTGCTGCCACCAAAGGCCCGAACAAAAAGAACCACAGCCAAATGCAGCAGTATAATGTCGGAGCACCCTTCGAAAGGATTGCAGTAGACGTAGCGGGTCCATTTCCGGAAACAAATAATGGAAATCGTTATATTCTGGTCGTCATGGATTACTTCAGCAAGTGGCCTGAAGCATACGCCATTCCAAACCAAGAAGCCAAAACAGCCGCAGACCAAATTGTCTTCAACTGGGTGAGCAGATTCGGCGTTCCATTAGAACTGCATTCTGACCAGGGAAGGAATTTTGAATCAAACATATTTCAGGAAGTTTGTGGGCTTCTTGACATCAAGAAGACAAGAACAACACCACTTAACCCACAATCTGATGGCATGGTCGAACGATTCAACCGAACCCTTAAGGAACATCTTTGCAAAGTTGTGGACGACAACCAGCGAGATTGGGATCGACATATTCCACTGTTTTTGATGGCGTATCGAAGTACAAGACATAGCTCAACTGGCCATACACCTTCTGAGATTTTGATGGGAAGGAACATCAGACTGCCGAGCGAAATAAAATTTGGATGTCCCACGTCGGAGCCGCAAGCCGAGGATGACTACATTGATGACCTCAGAGAAAGACTCCTTCAGATCCACGACAATACCAGGTTGAAAATAAGGATGTTCAGTGACCGAATGAAGACACGCTACGATATAAGAGCGACAACAACAGAGTTCCAAGCAGGAGATAGCGTGTGGCTTTACAATCCCCATCGACAAAAAGGGTTGTCACCGAAACTTCAACGGGACTGGGAAGGTCCATATACAGTCATTACAAAAATCAACGATGTCGTGTACCGGATACAAAAGGGAGTCAGAGGAAAACCTAAATTTGTACATCGCTACAGTGGCGATGAGAACGATGGATTTGTTCGGGACGATCAATCCTAAGGAGGGGGCAATGTTATATGTATACACTCTTTATCTCTTCTAATATCGTGTTATACTAGAATAAAGGAGAACTCGCTTCTTTAAGCATCGAGAAACATCTAGTGGTTAAGAGGGGAACTTGCTTCGTTAAGCTTCGAGAACAACCTAGCAGATTCTCGAACCGATTTGAGGTATATAAATAGGCGCTCGGAAGCAAAGCAAATTATTATTGATTGTGAATTGCGATAAAGTAAAGACTGTGTTTGAAAAGTGATAATTGAAAGTGTTGAATAAAGAATTTTTGTGAGCGATTTAAATAAAGTAAATTTTGTTTTATTTACAAGTGTAAATAAGTTTTAATTATCGGACCAAGCCGAAATATTACAGTTTTAACAAATGCATTATGTTGAAAATAAAATACATTTGAGTCAATTGCTTGTTGCGATGATAGTCGAAAAACAATTTTTGTCACTTTTCTGTAAATTTCGGTTTTAGTTTTTATTTTTCGTAAAAAAAACTGTCAATTTAATATTTGTCAAAATTGGTGCATAGATTAATAATTGTACTTTGTATAAACACAAATAAGTTTGAAGTCAATACGGGTGCTAATTCTTGAGATATTCAAGTCAAAACACACTTTTTACCAACTTTTGGCAGAATTTTTTGTACTTTTTTATTTTTTGTAAAAAAAACTGTCAATTAAATTTTTTCAAAAATTTTACCAGATGTCAAAGATCACATTTTACATAGCATAAATTGTTTTTAAGATGATATCATTTTTCCTTCATTGTATATTTCCGCTCCAAAATTTTTTTTTTTAGTTTTTACTTTTTTAAAAAATAACGGTATGTTAAATTATTTTCAAATTTATACCACACCTGTGTCACATTGCAATTGACACAATAAAATTTATTTGAAGTCAATAGTATTACTCGTTCCTGAGATATTTTCGACAAACTAAAATTTTCACTTTTTTAAAAACTGCTATTGTGAAAAAACCACTGCATTGCATGAAGTTATAACCTACTGAATAAAATTAAATTCGTGTTGATATCTTTATTCATTCTCGAGATACCGTTAACAAAAAAAGGGGTCTCGAACGTACGAACGTACATACGTACATACGTACATACGTACATACGTACATACGTACATACGTACGAACGTACGTACACACACACACACAGCCATCTCTCTACAAATGACGGATTTATATTCTAGGAACCATAAAACATCCAGATTTGTCAAAAATTTCAATTTGACAAATCGGACCGATTACAATAACTCCCTATGGGAAGTTAAAAATACAAATTTACTTTACCGAACCACTATAATATGATCTAAATTTAATTATTTTGTATACATATGACTTCATCTTGTTCCAAATCACTCATTTTATATCTTATATTTGATTCGATTTATTTTAAAATCACAAATGATTTTCATTTTATTCTCACATCTGTCAAAAATATGACAGTGTACTATTGACTAGCTTTGTAGTGCATTTTGCATTCACAAAGCTAGTTGATTTTCAACTACGTAGTGACTACATTAGTGAATGCGCCCAATGAATTTGGGACTTGCACTCTTTGAGTTGAAGGTGAAAATCAAAATCAATGACGCAAAATTTTAAACGATTTAGCAAATTCTAAACCCATTTTAAGCAAATTGTTAAGCTAAAAAGATGGTTTTGATAATTTTAAACGATTTTAACATTTTACTATCTCTTAACATAATGCTAATGTTAAAATCCCGAAAACCCTACTTTAACTTTTAGCAATTTGCTAAATCCATATGATATCCAAACAAAAAAAAAGAGGCTGGGTGCGACCCACACTGATAACTTCCCATTATGCATAATTTGAAAACTTGGCGTTCCTAACAATAATTGATTCACTTTTGATGTTAGTTGATAACAATTTTATTAACATATAAAATCTCAGATATATTGAATCTGAAAACAATATTTACCAACTTTCTTAGAAATATTTGTAGTTCTGTATTTATTGTGAGATTTTCAATTTGATATTCGTCAATATTTTACAATTCTCTAGGTATTGACAAATGCATTACGAGTAGGTTGAAAATAAAATACATTTGAAGTTAATATCATTGTTTGTAGTGATGATATTTAAGCCGAAATACAATTTACGACACTTTTCTTTTTTATTTAAGTAAAAAAAACTGTCATTTCGACATTTGTCAAAAATATACCATAAGTTGACAATCTTATTATGCAAAAAATAAATTAAATTCGGTGTTAAAATGATTGACCCCTCTGGAAATATTCAAGTCATGAAACTACTTTTGACATTTTTCGGCAAATTTTTGTTAAAGTTTTTTATTTTTTGTAAAAAAACTGTCAGTTCTATATTTGTCAAAATTGTAGCGTATATTAATAATTGTATTTTGTTTAAGCTAAAATAAATTTGAAGTCAATATCGTTGCCCATTCTCGTGATATTCAAGTCAAAAAACAATTTTTACCAACTTTTAGTAGAATTTTTTGCACTTTTTTATTTTTTGTAAAAAAACTGTCAATTCAATTTTTTCAAAAATTTTACCAGATGTCAAATATCAAATTTCACATAGTTAAAAATTGTTTTGAAGATGATATAATTTTTCCTTCATTGTATATTTTCGCGCCAAAATTTTTTTTTTTAGTTTTTACTGTTTTTAAAAAATAACGGTATGTTAGATTATTTTCAAATTTATACCAAACCTGTGTCACATTGCAATCTACACAATAAAATTTATTTGAAGTCAATAGCATTATTCGTTCCTGAGATATTTGCGACAAACTAAAATTTTTACTTTTTTTAAAAACTGCTATTGTGAAAAAACCGTTAGACAAATTTTTGTAAAAGTCCTTTCTGCACTTCATGAAGTTATAACCTATTGAACAAAATTTAATTCGTGTTGATATCTTTACTCATTCTCGAGATACCGTTAACAAAAAAAGGGGTCTCGAACGTACGAACGTACATACGTACATACGTACATACGTACATACGTACATACGTACGAACGTACGTACACACACACACACAGACATCTCTCTAAAAATGATGAATTTAGATTCTATGAACCATAAAACGTCCAGATTTGTCAAAAATTTCAATTTGACAAATCGGACCGATTACAATAACTCCCTATGGGAAGTTAAAAATTCTTTCCAATTTTACTTCAAAGAGTTGATTCGTTTGTTTTTCATAATTCGGGAACTAAAAATTGTTTTTTAATCAATGATCGCAAGACGAAGATTTCGAAATATTTGAAGACTTTGTACAGAAAAAATGTTTTTTTTTTGAGAAATCTACATGAGGATGATGGAATACGAGAATAAACCTATGTTCATGTGACTGTCCAGTTTACAGTTGAGATATTTCCAACTAATGGGTCCGTTTAAGTATGTTTGCTTTGCTAATTCTCACGAACTGTCACTATTTGATCATGTTCGGATACCCGTTTTTTAATAAAAAGGAGTTAGCAATTTACTAGTTAGCAAAACGAAAAAAGGGTTTAAAATTTTGGAGTCGTTAGTAAAATGTTAAATATTTAGAAAATTGCTAATAAGTAAAATGTTTAGTCCTTAACAATAGGTTGTTTAAAATTTTGCGCCTATGATTCACCACTGGCTCAATCAACCTTTTCACTTGTTTTTTAAGAAATATTAAATATTCTTGAAGGAACTATGTGTCCTAAATGGATTTCACTCGAAATGTCAGCGGAACAGATTCAAGAGTCTAAAGCACATTTTTATACAAAAACAGGATTCCCTGGGGTATTATTTTGCGTAGATGGAACTCACATAAAAATAATTGTTCCTAAGGATGCACACAAAAACACAAAATACGAATCGACAAGCGATAAGCGACGCATTAAATGGTATCCGTTTTTGCGCGAAATTGACTTGTTCAGTTCAAATCACGTCAAAACTTATTTCGGAAGTTTCTCTGATTTGTGTCCGAACGGTTACGACAATACAAAATTCGTACTTTTCGTACAAATCGGAGAGAATTCCTCTCCAATCGGTTACCAAATTAGCACCCATTACAATAGCACTATTAAGTAAAAATGGTATTATGTTGAAAACAGTTTTCTACAATGTGAAATGACGTCTTCGACATCTGGTCAAATTTTGGAAAAAATTCAATGGACAGTGTTTTTTTAAAGACTACACAAAATTCTACCAAAAGTTGTAAAAATTGTAGAAAGGGCATTAATATTGACTTTAGATTTATTTATGTTTCTGTCTTTAAACGGAATTTATCTTGGAAATCAATCGTTTACATTTGCAGAGTGCTTTTCCCAAAAAAATTTCAGCTTTATTGATCTATTCACCAAAGAGTAAATGCCGACCCAAGAATTCGTCGGATGCGTTGCAGAAAAGCAACGGATTGTTTTTTGAAAAGACAATCTTCAAATTAATGTGTCGATGTCGGTTCGATATCTCAAACTCAGTGCGTACTGATAATATAATTGCGCATGTTATTAAAGTTTTCGAGTGCTGGATTTGATAAAATAAAAAATGTCAGAATTAGTCACAAAATTAACTTTCTTAATTTTGAGATTCCATCGAATAATATTCATTTGGGAAAGATAGCATAAAATGAACTTGAAAAAAGATTAATTTTCAGTATCAGCTGTTTGACATTTACTATGTTTATAACGGTACGGGTGATTTTTTAGCTGGTTTGGTTTTTGCAACACTGGTTTTGACAGCTGACTTGTGTTTAGTACCTTGTGTCACTGTCAAACAGCTTCAGTTTGGTTTGCAATTTAACCATGGAATGTCTTACAAATGAACAACGCTTGCAAATTATTGAATTTTACTATCAAAATTCGTGCTCGGTTCGAAATGTTCATCGCGCGAGTTAAGTATCCATAGCAAAACATATTGAGAAAAAAGATAACATTATTTGTATTCAATGATATCTTTAGTCTCTAGTACAGTCTTGCACACAACGCTACAATGATAACATATGTAAAAGAGATAATATCGTTTGTATACAATGTTGGAATATTATCTCTTCTTCATTATCAAGCAAGACGATTGTACGCTTGGGTCTCCTTGTAGATAGATAAGAAAAGTATATAAATACGACTGTATGATGAATTTATCAATAGTCTTATTGTAACTACATAGTAGCCTTAAGCTCCTTTTAGAATTAGTAAAAAGTATTTCAATAATAAAGGACATAGTTCCAAATAAATATTGTTTAATTTTAAAAGTAAGAAACAAGTGTTTTAATTGGCGATCCTGCCAGGAGGTTAAATATACTTTTTAACTTCAATCGAGCGGACCTCGGGAACAAGTAGTGAAATCTAGTATAAACAGAACACTCGCGTTACCGGTTACAAGAATTACCTAGCATAGCAGGTACAAATATAGCTTCTTCGTACGAAGCAGCAAAGCAATTCAGTGAAAGTGTATATGTGGAGGAAAAAAACACACAAATTCGACGACAACAGACACGAGTTCAAAATGGAACAACTCGCAGTATTAATGGCAAGATTAGAAGCTTTAGAAACCAGGTGCAACACAGTAACACAAACCCTAGAGCACACACGCACAGAGAATGCAAGGTTAGCAGCAATAATAACTAACCAAAATCAAATAAACACTAATTTAGAAACAAAACTAAATGAAGTAAAATCTGGATTAGGCATAGTACCAAACATACCTGTGCTAGAGGAAATAAGAACCACATATACAGATGGTAGTGAAATACAGTTAGACGCATTTAAAAGCCTACCTATTTTCAACGGCGATCAATCAAATTATCGGTCGTGGCGCGAAGAAGCATCCAGATTAATGGACAGCATTAAAAACTTCAAAACACACAGTAAGTACGCAGCAGCATTGACTATAGTGAAAAGTAAAATACAGGGTGCAGCCGCGAATGTGTTAACTAATTATAACACAATTTTTAATTTTGAGGCGATACGTAACAGATTAGATTATACGTACTCTAATCAAGAACCTCTATACGTGCTACAAGACATGATGAAAGCCATCACGCAAAAAAGAAGCACACTGTCTGAATACCACGACGAGATAAATAAAAATCTCAATTTAATAATATCAAAAATCACTATGTCAGGTGATCCGCCGAATATAATCGACAGACTAATTAAAAATGCTAACGACGACGCAGTTCGTATATTCATTGATGGTATGAGTGACAACTTTACAAGAGGATCATTATATTCAGCTACAATAAATGATCTAGAACACGCATTCGCAATTGCTCGCAGAATAGAACATGATAATGTGCACAGGCATTTACATCTCACTCAAGATAAGCACCACAAAAATATGCCACATGAACGCAGAAACGAAAGAAGACCAAATTATTCGAGCCAAACAACGAATTATCAACCCCAGAAGCAATACGATAATATGCAGCAACACAATCAAGGACCACGCCTAAACCCTTTCAAGAGAAATGACGGACCACAGCCGATGGAGATAAACTCGAGACAAATTGTACATGCACAGCGACAAAATTGGAATCAATACAAACCCGATGTATATAATCCACCAGCGAAACGTGAACACAGCGGGAGTTTCAACACACACAACAGACCGCAACGATCTTATCAGCAGAACTTCAAGCAGCAGAGAGTAAATAACTCCCGACAACAACGCAGAGACGATGTCAGCAGTACATATGCAGAAGCAGATGAAACGGAATGTATGGTAAATAATAACATAAGAATAGATCATTTAAACTAGTAGACGGGTTGCCCTGCTTAAATTTAACTAGTACTATTTCTAAGAAAATTTATAAAATTCTTATTGATACTGGTGCAACCCATAATTACATTAATAGAAAATGCGATTCTAGCGAAAAAATTAAAATTAAACCTATAAAAATAAAAACAATGCATGGTTATTCTATGGTAGATACAAAGAAAGTAGTTAGGATATTAAAGAAAAATATAACATTTTTTGAATTAGAGGATATTCAGTCTTTTGATATGATATTAGGATATGAAGGACTTAAAGTTCTAAACGCGGAAATAAATTTCAGTAATATGACTCTAACTACCATAAGCAGTGTCGAATCTATTCAGAAAATTAATTACATAATTGGGGAAAATAATATTTATAAAGCAGACATAGATAGACTGATGAAGATTAATAACAGCATAGGACCGTTACCCTTTACAGATACTATAGAAGCAAGCATTAGGACGACCAATGATAATCCGGTTTATGTTAAACAATATCCATATCCCATAGCAGATAACGAATTCGTAAACAAAGAAATACAGAAACTCTTACATGACGATATAATAGAAAAAAGCCATAGTCCTTATAACAGTCCCATATGGACAGTACCTAAAAAAGGTTTGGACGAAAAAGGAAAACCAAAACGGCGCATGGTTGTTGATTTCCAAAAACTTAACGCTCACACTGTAACAGACAGATACCCCATTCCGGATGTCAACATGACAATTCAAAATTTAGGTAAAGCCAAGTACTTTACAACGTTAGATTTGGAGTCAGGTTTCCACCAAATTAAAATCAAAACAGATGATAAAGAAAAAACAGCTTTTGCTATAAATGGCGCAAAATATCATTTTAAACGAATGCCTTTCGGGCTCAAAAATGCACCAAGCATATTTCAGAGATGCGTGGACGACATTTTGAGAGACTTTGTAGGTAAATTCGTACACGTTTACATTGATGACGTATTGATATATTCTTCATCTGAGGAAGAACATATACAGCACATAAGTCAAGTATTCGACGTACTCAATAAAGCCACATTAAAAATATCTGATGAGAAAAGTAAGTTTTTTCAAGAAGAAGTAGAATACTTAGGTCACATAATCAGACATGGTAGAATCACTACGAACCCTGAGAAAATAGCAGCTATAGAAAATTTTCCAGTCCCACAAACGGTAAAGGATTTGAGAGGATTTTTAGGTCTTACAGGTTACTATCGTAAGTTTATAAAAGGATACGCAAGCATAGCCAAGCCCCTGACATTATATTTACGAGGAGATAACGGTAAAGTAAACAAAAAACAAAGTAAAAATATTAAGTTAAATCTGAATGATTCAGCATTAGAAGCGATTAGAATTTTAAAAAATTATTTGAAAGAACAAGTCGAACTTTTTCAACCGGATTATAGTAAACCATTCGAGCTTACTACTGATGCATCCAACATAGCTATTGGAGCCGTACTAAGTCAGAATAAGCAACCTATACACTTCTTGTCAAGAACACTGAGTAAGACAGAAGAGAACTATAGCACAAACGAGAAAGAGCTATTAGCGATCATATGGTCCTTACAAAAACTCAGAAACTACATATATGGTATAGCAGACTTAACCATATATACCGATCACCAGAGCCTTATATATTCTGTATCAGAAAAAAATCCCAACACAAAGCTGAAACGTTGGAAGGGAATCATTGAAGACTTTGGAGCAAAATTAGTTTATAAACCAGGAAACCTAAATCTTGTAGCTGACGCATTATCACGTCAACGCATAAATACTTCTACCATAGAAACAGCACATTCAGCTGAAAGTTCTTCTAATGATATAATAAAAACTGTGAATCAGCCTTTTAATGCATACGCTGCACAGTTCGAACTTATTGAAGATATAACAAATAATATCGAAACACAAATCTATTTTAGTAACAAAATAAGACTCATAATAAAGTTTAAGGACAAAGACTCTTTACTAAGGCAGATGAAAGAAGTTATACAACCCCAAAAGATTGTAGCTTTGCATACGAAATTTGAAAACATATACAAATATGGTGAAAACATAAAAAAAGAATTCCCACTAGTAAGATTTATATTCACACCAAGAAAACTTCAAGACGTGACAAATTTGGAGGAACAACTAAAACTTGTAAGGGTAACTCACGAAAGAGCACACCGAGGGTTACGTAACAATATACAAGAAATCTCAGAGAAATATTACTGGCCCGATCTAAATAAACAAGCAAAGAGTTTCAACAAAAAATGCATAGCATGTCTATTTGGAAAATATGAAAGAAAACCTATCAGAGAACCTCTGAATAATTCAGAAATACCAACACATGTGGGAACACACATTCATATGGACATATACTTCAACGACAAGTATACTTTCCTTGTAACAGTAGATAAGTATTCTAAATATACAATCCTTCGGGAAATCGAAACTCGAAACAGACTGTACGACGTTATGGAAGAGGTCTTATCTAATTATTTCCCAAAATGTGAACGACTCATGACAGATAACGAGAAGGGATTCAAAACAGAAATGGTGAACCAAATGTGTTTGAAATACAACATAACTAAAGTAGAAACTCCAGTATACAGATCGACAGCGAACGGTCAGGTAGAACGTGTAAACGGTACAATAACTGAACTGTCTAGAATATTCACAATTCAGAATAAAACAAGACTTATCGAAGAAATATTTAGAACAGTGCGTGAATTAAATAATTCTATACACTCAGTTACCGGTTTGAAACCTAGAGACATTTTCTTTAATCAAAATAAATATAGCAATAGTGAAATTATAATAAATAAACTAAACTCAGCATCCAAAAAAGTGATCGAACGTCTAAATAAAGGAACTCGACACAGAGAGTATAAAAAAGGAGATAAGATAATGGTAAGAATCACAGGTCTTAGAAAGAAATCTAACGCCAGATACATAACAAGAATAGTAGAAGAAGATAAAGGAGACACTGTAATCTCTAAAGAAGGAATAAAAATTCACAAGGATAACATAAAGAATTATCATTTTTCAGATGACGAAAATATTAATATTCCTAACATTACTAGGAATTGTACAGAGTCAAGAAGGGCAAGGAAACGTTCAAATAACTGAGTTACTAAACAAGAAGTTTATACTTACGCAAACAGATGACGTGTATTTATTCAAAGAACAAACTTATTTGTTACATGCCACCAACCTGACTTCGATATTTCAACCTTACGTAAATATCGTAACTAGTAAATATCAACCTACACAAGAAGAAAAAATTTGGTTAAGTAAAATTAAGAATTTAGCAGACCAATTACAAGAACATACTAGGCATACTAGATCAATTAACTTTTTAGGAACAGCTTTCAAATATGTGTTTGGTAATCCTGACCATTATGACTTAGTTAACATAGAAACGAGTATAAATAATCTCATAGAAAACAATAATAAACAAAAAACTATAAATTCTAGATTTGAACAAATTTTGCAACAATTCGAAGGTCAGAGCCTTAAAGAACATTTAGTAATAGAACAAGTGTACGAACAATTATTATTATTGACCAGAACAATTAATGCAGCAAAAAATAATGAATATTTATCAGAAAGCCTAGACTTAGATGACATTAAAAATATTATTCAACATGAAATAATTCAAGTACCCATAATAAATATACTTCAGTACTCTAAAATATTATTAGCTAGAACTGATGAATTCTTCATCACAATATATAAATATCCAGTTCTAATTAAATCATGTAAATTGTATAAAGTAACACCTTTAAATTCAAAACATGGAAAAATCATTACAGATAAAACAATTGCCTTATGTAACCAAACTTATTTAAGAACAAGAAATTGTCAAAATCATCTAAGTAAAAACATTTGTGAAATTAACTTTGAAGAAGAAAATTGTCTTATTCCACTTTTAAAGAATATAACTTCAAAATGCAACATTAAACAAGAATACGATTACGACTTAGAAATTGAATCCGGTGTTATGTTATTAAGCGGTAAGCATAAGTTAAATAATCAAACAATTAATGGTATAAACTTAGTTACTTATGAAAATACTATAAATCTAGACGATAAAATATACAAAAACATGCATAAGCAAATTAAAGAAGTTATATTAAGAAATCATAATTCAGAGTCTTACATCGACCAAATAATTAAAGAAGATACAATGTACAAATTCGATAACATAGATACTTTAAAAAAACTAATTATTCCTTTTGAAGAAAAACCGATATTATCAACTATATACACAATTGTAACACTGATTGTTATTCTAGCATTTACGTACGTAATGATAAAAACTATACAATGTATAACAGATCGTCAAAAACAAAAAAAGATTGACGCATATAACAAAACTTATGAAAGAGAAATGTTAAAAATAGCGTCGAAAAATCGAGACGATTTCGTTTAACAAGGGGGGGAGTTAAGTATCCATAGCAAAACATATTGAGAAAAAAGATAACATTATTTGTATTCAATGATATCTTTAGTCTCTAGTACAGTCTTGCACACAACGCTACAATGATAACATATGTAAAAGAGATAATATCGTTTGTATACAATGTTGGAATATTATCTCTTCTTCATTATCAAGCAAGACGATTGTACGCTTGGGTCTCCTTGTAGATAGATAAGAAAAGTATATAAATACGACTGTATGATGAATTTATCAATAGTCTTATTGTAACTACATAGTAGCCTTAAGCTCCTTTTAGAATTAGTAAAAAGTATTTCAATAATAAAGGACATAGTTCCAAATAAATATTGTTTAATTTTAAAAGTAAGAAACAAGTGTTTTAATTCGCGCTGCTTCCATTTTATGGTCGGCATTCTCGACCTTCTGAGCAGTCTATTCGGAAGATTGTGAGCAAATTTCGCACCAAATTTACTTTATTGGACATTAAACCACCAACATGTTTACGTACTGTGCGTAGTGAAGAAAATATTGCGGCCGTATCAGCTAGTGTGACAGAAGACCGCGAAATGTCGATTCGGCGCCGTTCCCAGCAGTTAGGCCTTTGTTACAGCACTACGTGGAAAATTTTGCGGAAGGATTTGGGCGTAAAGCCTTTTAAGATACAGCTGGTGCAAGAACTAAAGCCAGCCGACCTACCACAACGCCGAATTTTTGGCTATGTGTCCTAAATGGATTTCACTCGAAATGTCAGCGGAACAGATTCAAGAGTCTAAAGCACATTTTTATACAAAAACAGGATTCCCTGGGGTATTATTTTGCGTAGATGGAACTCACATAAAAATAATTGTTCCTAAGGATGCACACAAAAACACAAAATACGAATCGACAAGCGATAAGCGACGCATTAAATGGTATCCGTTTTTGCGCGAAATTGACTTGTTCAGTTCAACGCACGTCAAAACTTATTTCGGAAGTTTCTCTGATTTGTGTCCGAACGGTTACGACAATACAAAATTCGTACTTTTCGTACAAATCGGAGAGAATTCCTCTCCAATCGGTTACCAAATTAGCACCCATTACAATAGCACTATTAAGTAAAAATGGTATTATGTTGAAAACAGTTTTCTACAATGTGAAATGACGTCTTCGACATCTGGTCAAATTTTGGAAAAAATTCAATGGACAGTGTTTTTTTAAAGACTACACAAAATTCTACCAAAAGTTGTAAAAATTGTAGAAAGGGCATTAATATTGACTTTAGATTTATTTATGTTTCTGTCTTTAAACGGAATTTATCTTGGAAATCAATCGTTTACATTTGCAGAGTGCTTTTCCCAAAAAAATTTCAGCTTTATTGATCTATTCACCAAAGAGTAAATGCCGACCCAAGAATTCGTCGGATGCGTTGCAGAAAAGCAACGGATTGTTTTTTGAAAAGACAATCTTCAAATTAATGTGTCGATGTCGGTTCGATATCTCAAACTCAGTGCGTACTGATAATATAATTGCGCATGTTATTAAAGTTTTCGAGTGCTGGATTTGATAAAATAAAAAATGTCAGAATTAGTCACAAAATTAACTTTCTTAATTTTGAGATTCCATCGAATAATATTCATTTGGGAAAGATAGCATAAAATGAACTTGAAAAAAGATTAATTTTCAGTATCAGCTGTTTGACATTTACTATGTTTATAACGGTACGGGTGATTTTTTAGCTGGTTTGGTTTTTGCAACACTGGTTTTGACAGCTGACTTGTGTTTAGTACCTTGTGTCACTGTCAAACAGCTTCAGTTTGGTTTGCAATTTAACCATGGAATGTCTTACAAATGAACAACGCTTGCAAATTATTGAATTTTACTATCAAAATTCGTGCTCGGTTCGAAATGTTCATCGCGCGCTGCTTCCATTTTATGGTCGGCATTCTCGACCTTCTGAGCAGTCTATTCGGAAGATTGTGAGCAAATTTCGCACCAAATTTACTTTATTGGACATTAAACCACCAACATGTTTACGTACTGTGCGTAGTGAAGAAAATATTGCGGCCGTATCAGCTAGTGTGACAGAAGACCGCGAAATGTCGATTCGGCGCCGTTCCCAGCAGTTAGGCCTTTGTTACAGCACTACGTGGAAAATTTTGCGGAAGGATTTGGGCGTAAAGCCTTTTAAGATACAGCTGGTGCAAGAACTAAAGCCAGCCGACCTACCACAACGCCGAATTTTTGGTGAATGGGCTCTTGGAAAGCTGGCCGAGGATCCGCTTTTTATCGAAAAATTGTGTTCAGCGATGAGGCTCATTTTTGGTTGAATGGGTACGTAAATAAGCAAAATTGCCGCATTTGGAGTGAAGATCAGCCAGAAGCATTGCAACAGCTACCAATGCATCCCGAAAAAGCCACTGTTTGGTGCGGTTTATGGGCCGGCGGCATTATTGGGCCATATTTCTTCAAAGATGATGCGAATCGCAGCGTTACTGTCAATGGTGAACGCTACCGAGCTATGATAACAAACTTTTTTTTGCCCGAAATGGAAGTTCTTGACTTGCATGATATGTGGTTTCAACAAGACGGTGCCACATGCCACACAGAACGCGAAACAATGGCGCAATTGCGAGGCGAGTTTGGTGAACAATTAATTTCACGTTTCGGGCAGGTCATTTGGCCGCCTAGATTGTGCGATATGACACCATTAGACTATTTTTTGTGAGGGTATGTCAAGGCTAATGTCTATAGGGACAAGCCCGCTTCGATTGATGCACTGGAAGCCAACATCCATGCATTCATTCGTGAGATACCGGCCGATATGTGTGAAAGAGTATGCCAAAATTGGACTCAGCGGATGGGCTACCTGAGACGCAGCCGCGGTCAACATTTGCATGAAATTATCTTTAAACATTAAATTGCAAGGTTCATCGATTCAAATAAATATTTCATTCATTTTGTCGAATTTTTTGTGTTTTTTTTTAAAGTTCTAAACCTCTTAAAAAATCACCCATTATTTGAATTAGTATGACCGTTTTACATTCTTTTTGTTTCTATACATTTTATACAAACAAAATAAATAATACAGTTTTTCATTATAAAGTAAAGTTTAACCAGAAATAAATGCACATTCATTATATTTTTTGTGTCAGCTCAGCTGTTTTGAAACTATTCTTAAAAATAAAATAAGTTGTTCATGACTCTTTCTAAATTTTTAATGTTTTTTTCGTATACACATGGTCACACTAAAATATCAGAAACAAAAGAAAAGGGTTTGTGAAATGTCATTGTTTATTATTTAATAATTTAAATTTGTTGATAAAAACATAAAATAATAATTATAAAAAAAAAAATATGACATTTGTGTTGTTTATAAACGAAGATGGTGTTGAAAAAGTTCAGAGTTGAAGGATAGTGGATGCTTTAAACCCATTGCTACCTCCGGGTTTTTCTTCCATTATTTTAATTAATTTTCCTTTTTGTTAGCGGTTTGTCCAATTGGAATACAACCTTTAAACATAAAACAACAACAAAATTAATAAAAGCAATTTATTTTCTATGAAATAATTAAAAACTTACATACTTTGTTTTTTACTCGACAGAAAAATTCAAACGGCACAAAAATGACATTTAATTATATTCTTCGAATGTCAAAATTGAATTAGCTTTCGCAATTGAATGAACTATCTATGGATTGGGTGAACTTTCGATTTTTTCTATTAACATTCTAATCACCGAGTCTCAAAATTAAGTTTCAATGAATTCGACTCACTTTCGAAAAGAGAATGTCAAAATACGTAAGCACCATTGATGTTATAAAGATATTTATTTTTTCTCCGACTCTATTCTTGTTCAAAAGAGCGTTGAGAGAGAGTAACAAAAAAAAAATCCAGACTAAATATGACGATGCCATGAAATTCATGACAAAAAAGGTCACTGACATAAATAAAGTCATTTACATCAAGTTTGAGTTTGCCGATCTGGGACACCTAGCCTTAACGGATACTACAACAATTACCATAACATGAACTTCTTATTAATGATCTTAAACCACAAATAAATTCATTAACAACTTCACTGTCCCCATACAATCTGATTCAAAATCACCCACAAGTCCATTATTTTTTCAAGTTATCGACAATAAGTCCCATGTATCATATATGATACACAAAGTTATTTTTTTTTCATGCCTCACAAGTCCATGTATCATATATGATACATAAACAAAAACGGCTTCACTGTCCCCATACAAACTGATTCAATAAAATCAATAAATAAATAAAAAAAATGTTTTCATATACATGAACGTATGCTTACTTCATTTTGGTTTAAAAATTAAAATAACCATAATGCCTCTCGTAAATTATCTTTATGCACATATGTTTCCCTTATTGAATTAAAGGCTCAACAAAGGACTTTACCATTATTCTAGCCTAAAATCTTATGCTTAAAAAATGTTTGCTAAACTTCTATTCAAAGACTATTTTTCTATATGTATTGTATACAAAATTTTGCAAGCACTTAACGGAAATAATTCCGTATACCGTCTAGTTGTTCTTGAAATATGTGTATTGCATTTCTCAAAAAAAAAAAAAAAAAAACAAAACAAAATTGTATCGGTTTCCAACTAATTTACATAAAAATTTACAATCATATTATGAATAGTGATAGTGAGGACTTTAGTTCCGGAAGTTCTAGTGAGTATGAACCATCGGAAGTTGGTTCAGAATCCGATAATAGTGAAGTTGAAAGGTCGAATCCATTTTTTCCAAGTGCGGCCCATTCAGGTAAGATTATATTTTTATACAATTTTTTTTTTTTTTGTTTAAATAAAACATTACGTTGCATTATTTTTCTGTTTAATTTCATACAATCATATACCTACATGCATACATACCAACATACAAACGGCCGCATTTGAAGAAGAAAAAAGTGCTGTTCCACCAAGACAATGCACCGTGTCACAAGTCTGGAAAAACGATTGAATAATAAAATTGAATTTTGCAAAAAAAATGTTTTTTACTATGGTAAACCGGGGACTTTTCATCCGGCCTGTTACATATGTGAATTCAGGCAATGATTTACTTTGGCGTGAAGAAGTTCTTCCCATTGGCAGAGAAGAATTCATGGGTAACTGTGGTGTCCACCGAATTGGCGATATTACCAGTGAAGTTGGTAAGATAGAACTAGTCAAAATTTTTGAAAATATGTTATCCGGGGATATCGTAATTGACATGATTCAACATACCAATGCTTATGCCCATTACATAAGCGCATCGCGGTCATCCTCACATAGTAGGATAAAAAGGTGGAAAGATGTGGACTTTGAGGATATGAAAATTTTTTAGGGATTCTGATGCTTATGGGTATCGTTCAATTACCTACAATTGAACACTTTTGGAAACTGAACCCATTGTATTATCATCCTCTTATGCATCGGACAAACATGTCATATAATAGGTTTTGTTTGATAATGCGTTGTTGGCATTTTACTCACCCCTTGTGCCACGAAACCATTGAAAAAACTTACAAAATTGACCCTTTGTTAAAAAAAAACTACTTGCCAACTTCCGTTCATTTTACACTCCTTCCGATATATTAGTGGTAGATGAATCGGTAGTCAAATGTACTTGTCGATTACAAATAAAAACATACAACCCATCAAAGTCGAACAAATTTGGTGTTAGGATATATATATATATATACGTGGTCGTACAAGATTTATTCTGGAGCGACTGCATCAGTGGAAGGCTTGGACAAGCCAGGGTCAATTCTTGTAAAATTGTGTGAACCACTTTTGGATGAGAGGCGAGTTATTATTGCTGACAATTTTTACATAAGCGTACCATTGGCTATCTATCTCAAAAATCGGAATACGGATTTGTGTGGAACCATTCGAAAGAATCGGGTCGATCTTCCATTAAAAGTTACCAAGGCAAAATAAAAAAAAAATGAAATAGTTGCTAGCCAAAAGGATGGATGCATAACTGTCCTTAAATGGCGGGATAAGCGCGAGGTACTTATGCTATCCACTTGTCATGGCGATGAAGCAACAGCAATCAAGATCTGGAATGGAGAAAAAATAAAACCAAATGCTGTTATAGACTACAACAAAGCCAAAAATTGGATTGATATCTCAGACCAATTAGCATCATTTCATTCACCCTTAAGGAAAACAATGAGTTGGTACAAAAAAATTGCCATCGACCTGATATTTCGTGTTGCTGTAATAAATGCAAGATGCATTTACAACAAACTTGCTGTTGGAGCCCCACTATCAATGTTGCAAGTGCAGGAAACGCTCTTAAGAGAGATGCTGGGTCCTAGTTCATCCCCCACCAACAACTTAAGAATTCCTCAGTTTTCAGTACAAATACGCCCATGCACACACTTCTTGACGAATATACCACGACAAAATGGTAAAATTGTAAGGAAGCGTTGCGCTCTGTGCTACAAGAAATTAAAAAAAGACGGCCTTGTAGAACATAGTTCAAAACAAGTTTCAACTGAGTGCAAGGAATGTAATAAACCATTTTGCTTGAATTGCTTCAACGTTGAACATTCCGTTGCCAAAAAAAACATCTGAGTTCTTTGTATCTTCTTATTCGTATTCCTATTTCTTTTGTTTCCAAAATTATTGTTGATTTTCGTATTTGTTCTGTATTTCCAAAATAAAATTGTATTTTCTAAAACACTTGTTCTGTTTTCTTATTTTCTTCTAATTTACGAATATACAAATCAGACCTTACCTTACTTTTATATGAAAATAAAATTCCAAGTCCAAGGACATTTTTTTTAGTATAAGAAACATCGGTTCAAAATAAAAAAAAAAACAAAAAATTATTACAAAATTATGTATCATATATGATACATGGGACTTATTGATCAGTTCTTTTTTTTTAAGGAAAAATAATGAACTTATGAATGTTAAAGTATCAAATTGTATGGGGACAGTGAAGTCAAATTTAAAAATGTATCAAATATGATACATGGACTTTGGAGGAGAGGTAGAAGCAAAAATATTTGTATCAAATTTGATACATGGGACAGTGAAGTTGTTAAAAGAAACACATTTCCTATCTAACACAACAATATACAAAACACCTAAACAAAACGAATCTTGCTTTCATTATTTTGAAACTAACTCCTACGCAAAACAAGGAACTGCAATACTAATCCATAGATCAATCCCACATAATAAAATAGAAATAGAAATCCAACTCAAAATTAAAATAAACGTCATTTCAATATACATTCACCCAAATCAATCTTTTACAGTACAAGACAATTTAAATACCATACTAAATTCGGTTAGTACCCCAGTTTTATTAACCTTAGACTTCAATTCGTGGAGCCCCTTGTGGGGTTCCTCCGCAGCAAACACAAGGGGAAAACCATTGAAAAACTCCTTCTTAACAGGAACTTGACTCTTCTTAATGATGAAAAACCTACCCATCTCTCAACACACTCATGTTAATTTAACACTTATCTCCCTCCTCTCATACAAAATGGGAAAGAAACAATTTTCTTCATGGAAGCAACCACTTCCCGATCCTAACTTCAAATAATGAAGAAGCTGCAATTCTAAAAAAGTGTGTATTTCAATACCTCAGACCAAAAACTCAGCAATTAAAAAATCGTTCCATGGTAGATTTCCAAAATAAATACTTTACGCAACACCAAACAAAACCTTTGTAAAACTTTGAGAAAACACCAAGTGACAGAAACCTCATAAACTACAAAAAAGCCTATGCTTTGTTTCGTAAAGAAGTGAAAAACGCAAAAATAGTAAGTTTACTGCACCCATCAACCCAACTTCAAATAGCAAAAATTGTGGTCTGACATAAGAATTTACCCAACTTTATTAAAACTACAGTTGAAACTCGATTAACCGGGATGGTCGGGACCGAGCCCATTACGGATAATCGAAAATTCCGGATAATAGAACTTTTTTTTTCTCAAAAAAAAAGATACGTATTTTACTTTTAAATTTGTATGTATTTAAAAAAACACGAAAAGAAGCATAAAATTATTCTATAAAACTTAAGAATTCATTCAGTAGGTACATATTTTTGTTTGTACATAATGTATGTATGTTAAATGTAATTAATGAAACAGATAGAAAATATCGTTAGTTTAGAGAAGAAACTTGTTCGGGCCTGGGCCCTATTCCACACCTTATCAACTTTTTACTATGCACTTATTAAATTGATTTTTTTTTTGGAAAGGTGATAAGTGTGTCTGTTCCACAATATTCTTTGCAAATTTTACTTTGCACTAACCAAATTTTTACTAAGACTGCACTATATGTGTTCGCCGATGTAAACTATTTTAATCTTGCTATCTACTACTTATTTTTGTTATCTATTGCTTTATCTGTTCTATTACTTTATTTAATATATTACTTTACTCATTATTCATTTTTGATCATTATTATTAAAACGGAGTTCAAATAAAGAAGTTGTGGAAGAGCGATCTCCAATAAAAAATAATTTTGCACGTGTTTCCATTTTTTTTATTATTTTTAACAAAGATATACTTCGAAGCCGCCAAAACACCTAAGCGATGAACACTATGTAAAGACTTTGCATTTAATGTAACTCTTCTGCAAAGTGTTCCAAAAAGCATATCATCTTTGCATTTTTGTCTTATCACTTTGAATTACTTTTCAAAATCAAAATTGATAACAAAACATGCAGTGTTGTGTTTGATTAAAGAAAAATTAATTTTATTTAGCACGTACCGTTTTATAAAATTGTTGTTTGTGTTGGGAACATTATTTAAGTATTGTACCATACACTAATTTTTCTTCAATTTTACTTAAAAGGAAATTAACTTGAATTCGATTTGAACGAAAATACTCATTAAAATTATAATTTTGAAGTCCGAAAAATGAATACGGTCTTTATAATTTCTTTTTACACGCGTGTCTTCACCATAGTCAAGTAAAAACTCTAGTCTTAAAATCTTGAAAGCTGCACTAGTAATACCAACTTGTATTTGCAAAGCGATCGTTCTCTTTGCAAATTAACTAATGAAAATTCGCTTTGCAAAAACATAATTTGAAGTTTATTGTGGAACGAAAACGAAGCAGCATATGTAATTTTGGCAAAGTCTTTTTTGCAAATTACACTTTTCAATATTAAATTTGCACTTTGCACAAAAGAATTGCAAAGTGAATGTAAAAATTGCAAAGACCTTGCAAACTACATCACTTATCAGTTTTAGCTTTTCACTTATCAAACTTAATAGTCTGTGGAACAGAATTTTTGCAAATTGACGAAAAATTTGAAAAGTGCGAAGTGAAAAGTTGATAAGTTGTTTTGTGAAATGGGGCCCTATTGTCATGTTACGGATAGTAGAGTTTATTACGGATAATAGAGTTTAAATAAATACATTGTCTTTATTGTTTAGAAAGAATCTTAAATATTTTCATCACGGATAATAGAGCGTCCCAGTTAATCGAGTTTCAACTGTATATCAAGCTAACAGAATGTTTAACTGACTCATATCATTTCGCTATTGGATTGTCTTTTTACTCAAGCGATTTGAATTTCTCAAGCCAAAGCTATCACAAAAAATTATTCTCCATCGCTTTTAAGTTCCTCTGCAAACAACATTGAAAATCCCATAAACATAATTGAATTGGAATCGTATCTTAGATCCGTTAAAGGGAAAACTCCAAGGTTTGATCGATTTTCTAATCCTTTGCTGCAAAATGCTCCAAAGTTATTTAAACAACGCTTACTTCAACTTTATAACATTGTTCTCGATAATGGAATTATACCTGAAACTTGGAAAACCTCAATTCTTGTACCCATTCCCAAACATAACAATAACCTTACTGATCCAAACAACTCTAGGCCAATACCACTCCTATTTTGCACAAGAAAGATATTAGAAAAATTATTTCAAAAAGACTCTTTTGGTTTATTAAAACTTTGTGGATCTTAACCAAGTAGCTTTCAAATATTGTCGGAGTACTGTTGACTCCCTGTTACACATAGATGAATTCGTTTCAAATGCATTATCCAGCAAGAACCATGTTTCCATTCTATACCTTGACTTTGAGATGGCATTTGACAGGATAGGCATACATATTATTCGAAGCAAATTAGAAAATTGGCCAAAAAATTTACAAGTTTATAAAATCAAATTCAGAGCAAAAGTGAATAACTTTTATTCCTAAACAATGGTATTCCTCAAGGGTTACCACTTTCTGTAGTGCTTTTTATAATAGCCTTGAACAAAATAATTTTGCAATCCAAAAACATTTAACAAACATTATAAGCAGACAAAGTTTACTTATTATCGAAATTTAACGATAATTCAGAAACTAAAACCGTACTTAATAAAACTAGTATCGCCAAGTGTCGAAATTCGACACCTCTCGACTTTCAATTTCAAAAACAATGATCGAAAATATTGAAGGAAAAAACATTTTTTCTATATACATATATTTTTTTTTAATTGTACAGTGTTCGCCAGTGCAAAAACGGAAATGGCCTTCAGTGTTTTAATCCGTGTCAAAAGTATATTGTGCACATGTCCACAATTATGGCTTTTCAGCCATATACAATTTATCGCAATCGGTCAAATACTTTTTGAGAAAATGGTTCCAAAAAAATTTAGCTTAGTCTATCTATATATATCTATATATATATATAAAATTAAGTGGCAAAACTTCCTGTTCGCATACTCCTCCTAAATGGGTTGCCCGATTTCAATGAAATTTTCAGGGGTGATTGGGGTCTGTGTAGAAGGTGCACATAAGAAATGTTGTGTGTGTATCATTGCACGTTTTGCAAAAACAAAGAAAAAATACACCCAAACAATTGTTATACACCTTTATTAATTAAAAAACAAATACTTATTTTTTTTTTTCTTTTGTCAAAAATATAAATAAACAAAAATAGAAAAAATAGAAAAAATGAAATATAATTTTTTTCAAATAATGACGACTGTAGGACATCACACTCAAAACAAATTCGTGCATTGCTTCCCATAATGCACTTCTGGTTAATTTGGGTGTGTTATAAGCCAGGAAATTTTTTATAAAAGAAATTTTATTCAAAAAATATGAAAATGTTTTGCATTTAATCAAATCGCTTGATTTTGTATGACGTACATGATTTTATTAAAAATGTTTTTTTTTTACATTATTGTAGGTATTACAATATATTCAATTATTTAGTGAACGAATATGGCGGAATAAGGTGATGAAATTTATACAGAACCTTTATCATTATTAAAAATATGAGAATAAATTTGAATTAGACCATTTTTTGTATAGCTTCATTTTTTCACAAAATTTTATCTACAGAATTTAAAAGCTTTTTAATGGATATTTGAGAGTACTAACTAACACAATCCATAAAAAGGAACATTAAAAACCTATTTTTAAGCAATCATCATTGCAAAGATCGGTTTTAAGCTGTTGTTTCAGCCAACACATTGTTTTTAACCCAAAACCATGAACATATCCGTGAGAAATATTCTTTTAGAATAGTATAACACAACTTCAAACTAAGCACTGTATAACTAGAGGTGGAAAATTCATTGAAAAGTTCTGAAAATTTTGCATAGCTCTATAAAATTCATTATTACACTACCTATGTTTTATTACTATGTACTGTTGTACTGTTGAGTTTATGTTAAGACGTTAAATTTGGGCGAGACGAAGTTCGCCAGGTCAGCTAGTACTAATATATAAAGCTGAAGAGTTTGTTTGTTTGAACGCGCTAATCTCAGGAACTACTGGTTCAAATTGAAAAATTCTTTTTGTGTTGGAAAGTCCATTTTTCGAGGAAGGCTATAGGCTTCAACATCTCGCTGCGACCAATAATAGCGAGGAACCAGTGGAAAATGTTGCAAAACCGGGGAAAATTATTCATCTTGGAGGGTTTCTGCTTTTTGTTTCAACGCGCTAATCTCAGGAACTGCGTGATCGAATTGAAAAATTCTTTTTGCGTTGGATAGTCCATTTGGAATTTTTAAAGTTATATAACATTACGCTACGACCAATAGGAGCGAAGCATCAGTGAAAAATGTTGCAAAAACGGGGAAAATTATTCATATTTGAGGACTTCCGTTGCGAGCGATGCTTAACCGGTTCAAGTAACCAAAATATGTACGAAAGAATTAATTTCTCTTTAAATTGTCTAAAAAATGTCTGCCATAGTATATGTCTATCTTTTAAAATTGACCCACTTTTACCTTTTTTAAGGTAATGAAAAGAGTTTTTTCAACATAACATAATATTAATCCATCCCTGTTCCAAACTTCATCCAGATCCGTTGAGTCATTCTGGCAGGATTGGAAAAATTGAAAAAAAAAAGTATCCAACGGGAACCTGTACATTTTACTGGGAAAAGAAGCAGCCTATGTGCTATAAATTTTCCTTCAAAGTTACTTTAAATAGGAAACGGGAAAGTATTCATGTTGAAAATAAAATTGAAATTCATCGCAATTCAGGAGAAAGAGTTACTAGTATTTAGGATTTATTATCGAAAGTGTAGATTTCATTGAAATAGAAAATATAGATATTACTAATGGATGTGTCAAAGGGCGTGAAGAAACAGTAGCGTTGATCAGTCAGGAACGGATAATGCCATTGACAATGGTACAGATTTGCAAAATATTTCTTGAATTAAATATGTCAAGTGTGGTCAATCATTTTAACTTAAAATTTATTTTATTTTTGCATAACACGACTGTCAACAAATGGTACATTTTTAACAAATATTGAATGACAAATGAAAATTGACATATTTTACAATAAATAAAAACTACAAAAAGCTCTAACAAATATTTTTTAATAAAATTGTTAGATATCAATCAACATCACAAGTAAATCGACAGAAACGCCAAGTTTTCAAATTATGAACAGTGGGAAGTTATCAGTGTGGGTCGCACCCAGCCACTTTTTAAAAACGTAATCCTAATTCCGATCATAATAACCGAAAGTGAAGCGGACGAAGTCGCGGGCAACAGCGAGTATCTATATACGAAAAAACACAATTAAATGGGAATTTCACGTATGCAGGTAATCGCATGTGTAAGTAAGTGCTGGCATAATTTGATGTGTACCGTTTGTCTCAGAAGCGATCGCACCAAAAAAGGGTTAAAATCAGTATTGTCTACCTGTTGTCACTTTTATGCAGCTTTTGGTGTTGCATGTGTGCGTATGTGTCTCTACTCATTGTACGTAGATGTACTTTGTTCGGAACGAAATAACAAAGAGCAACATGAAACACGTTGGAAGAGAACTTTTTTGACAGCTGACAGCTTATTATTTTAGACATTTTGCATCCATGATTTCTATTTCTATTTTCTATCTCTATTTTCACTTGTAAATCTCTTCTGATGGCACTTTTAAATAATATTAGCTTTCAAATGATATATTTTTTATTGTCGGGCGCTCAATTTAAGTACATTAAAAAAGAACTACAAAAACATTGTTCACGTATTAATATATAGCAGATTCTCCAGCGTCTTGATTCTTGGTGTTTTTAATCAGGTGCCTCCAACTGTCTGAACAAAAATAAAATTTTACATAATTGTAGAAAACACCACTGTGTCCAGTTACAAAATTAAATAATATTATTATTCCAAAAGTTAACAATTTATGAATACTTAATATATTATTTGATAAGAAACAAAGCTTTAAGGAACATAGCATAATAAGACATTTAGCTTCCAAACATTGTTTTGTTCACATTAACACCTTTCAAAAATAGATTATGGCTTAGTAATATACGGCAAATCAGCTAAATCCAACAAAACATAAATAACCGCTCAATAATCGTAAGCAATAAATCATCATCATAAAGTTAGGGCCAAACTTGAAAATTGTTTGGATCCATGGGCACATTAGAATAAATGGTAATGAGCACGCTGATATGGAGGCCAAATTCTTTTCCAATAACATAGATCAGGAAATCTCTTAAAATTTGCTAATTCTAATTGGAGAAGAAAGGTAATGTCGGATTGGGTCAGATACATTCACCACTACACTACCATCAATCCCAGCTGAGACTCAATCATCTTCTCTCCTTCTACATGAACAAATGCTTCCTGAGTTTACGAGTGGGGCACACTAAACTAACACAGAATTGCCTGCTAATCAAAGAACCACCCCCTAATTGTCACATTTTCCAATGAAACTAACAACTCAACATACAACACCTCACAGCAGAATGTACAAAAATAAATGAAACATGCAACCTTTTTACTAACCAAAACATAAACTATCTTCTATCTGTTCCTTCTGAACAAAACATTAAAGTTGTATTTAAAATGTTGACAAATTTGAACTTAGTTGAACGTAGTTAATAATAATAATTAAGGCAAAACAATCAAAATCAAAAAGACGAAACAAGGCGGCACCCGACTAGGACGTGGGAGACGCGGTAAAGTAAAGAAACAGACCTTATACTTCTTATTTATCTATCTATCTGTATCTATACTAGTATCGACTGTGATCGAAATTCGACCATCTGTTTTTGTTACATGAAAACGAAACATATCTCCACACTCTTTACTCCGCTTATTTATCAAACAATAAAAAAACCACAAAGAAAAAATATAGTTTAAAAAAACTAATAAAAACGCTTAGCACATCCAACTTAAAAATTTAAAATAATTTTTAAATTGAGCTGAAAACAATAATGATCTTAAAATACTAGTGTTACTGCGAAAAAGCGTTGGGCGCATTGTGGCATATTTTTCGTATATCGAGCGACCCACCGCGGCACTTAGAATTATGGGAGTCTATTAATATTTATAAGCTCATAATAAAAGCAGGTAGAAACAAAAGCTGTGGGAGGAAAATATTTAATCCTGGTAATCCTGATAAGGATATTGAGATAAACTTATGAATTTATTGTATTGCCACCGGTTCTTGATATGTGTACAAAGTTTTAATAAAACCGGTTCGTGTAAAGTGGGTCAAAATCGAGTGTAAAGGAGTCGGTTACATACATACATACGTGTGTTAAAAAGAGCGATAACTGTGCAATTATTCCAATCTCAGCAACTTTGTCTACCCCGGCCAGGGTCGGCCGAATTAACTGCACTACATTTCCTACATCATTAACTACCCGTAGTTAATTGAATAAACTACACTGTTTTACTACAAATTGTAACATTTTCCACATACATACATAGTTAAACCAGAGAACAAATAAAATTTCAATAAAATGATGAACAGATCATTTGACATTTAAAACTGCATTTGCTACAATTTGTTTCACTAACTACGTTTGACTACATAAACTACGTAGCAAATGTAAAAAAAAATGTGGCAGTTCAGCTATCCCTGTTCCTGGCCCATAGGACAGAGAATTTAAGAGAGGTTTCTCTTACTGTGCTCAAATAAAATTTGCTGCTGATATAGGCAAGGGGAGTCGGTTACGCTATAATTTCACATTTATGTATGTCTATTTTTACACGGATATAGTTGACCGATCCACATAATCTTTTCTGATGGCACTTCTAATTAAAATTACCTTTCAAATGGTATATTTTTTATTATCCCCTGTTGGGTTTAAGTATAGTAAAAAGGAATTACAAGAAAATGCTTAAAGTATTAATATATAGATATATAAAAGTCTGTTTTTGCGTTCGTTCACTAACCAGCCAAAAAAAAATTATAAAAAATATGGAAAATATGTTAAACAAAGAAATTAAATTTCAGTGGGTCATATTGGTCGCTTATTTAACAATATTTAGGAAATTGCGCACATATAAATCAGTAGAATTCGTGGTGTCCTCGTAAAATCACCGCTCTAGACGTGAGGGGTATTAAAATCGATTCCTGTCGCTGGCAACATTTATTTTTAAATAAAAATGTATGGCCTGAACCAAAGTTTTGGTAAGGAAACGACAAACAATGAATTATATTTGTTTATACTTTTTT
Source organism: Scaeva pyrastri (assembly GCA_905146935.1). Classification (NCBI taxonomy): domain Eukaryota; kingdom Metazoa; phylum Arthropoda; class Insecta; order Diptera; family Syrphidae; genus Scaeva; species Scaeva pyrastri. Next base: position 6,398,943 of record LR989930.1, read on the forward strand.
ATATTTTGTATTTAATTATAGCAACAAAATAGTTATTTCAATTACTGTTTTTTTTTTAATTTTTGAAAAATTTAATTTTTTTGCATTTTTAAGCTAAAAATATCCACTCTTAGTCTTTTAGTGTTTTCATTTTTTTTTTGAACCGCATTCGTCAAGTATGGGTCATTTCTTATAAGATTAATAATGATGAAACTAAAGATATTTTTGTTTATAAAAAGGCATTGGTATGAATAAATATAAAACAAATAAAAAAGGCCCACACCAATAACTTTCCATTTACTTTGAAAATCTGGCAGTTATTAAAGATTTTGCATTACACTCGCCACTCGGGAGTTTTTGTAATCTCTCTACAAATGACGGATCTAGATCCTAGGGACATTGAAACGTCCAGATTTGTCAAAAATTTCAATTTGATAAATCGGACCGATAACAATAACTTCTTATGGGAAGATAAAAAACAATTTTTTAACGCCCTGCGAAGTTCGGGGGGGGGGGGGGGGGGGTTTCGCTAGTTAATTATAAGAAATTAAGTTATTTAAAAAAATTAAGTTAAAAATTATTATGAGACGTATTTTATTACTTAACTTTTTCTAATTTAATAAAACGGTTTAAAATTGATGCATATCTAGCCTGTTCCAAATGTTGAAAATATCAAAACAGGTATTTGTCTTATGTATCTATAAGTATAGGCTATTTTCACATTTTTTTTTTAATAAAAACAGAATAAAAACCAGATAAACATCTTGAAGATACAAAAAATGATTTCAAAATGTAGTTATATAGTTATATTCACAAGATGTTATTTCTTCTTCTTACCTGCTGCGTATCGTTATTGACGGCAGCAGTCGTTGAACTTTGTCCGCTACTACTATTTCCACCACCACCTTGTGTCATCCATGATAAAAAACCCCCACCTTGATTTCCGGCACCACTTTGATTATTCTGTCCACCTCCACCGCCAAATGTCTATAATACAAAAATTACAAATAATTAATATTTTGTTCATATTATAGGTTGATCAGATAGCAATGAAGTGGAAAATTTTATCGTGCGGGTGGCCATAATGGTACCCAAATAATTTTAAAATATTCAAACCGTGAAAATGACATTAAAAATACATATTTTTTTAGAAGTGTGGTTTTGAAGAAGAAATAAAACGCATATAATTTAATGTTATGGCCAAAAATTTAGCTTAATTTTTAAGATTTGCCATTTTGGGCAAATGGCCGCCGCGGCTGACTTAAATAAATTCCATCCGAGAGGGCTACTTATCGACCATTTTTTTTGAAACAATTGGAGCCGTATGTCAGCAATTACGCACCGAATATTCTCTTGGAAGGCGTCAATCGGTTCGGGCTTATCTGCGTAGACAAGCGAATTCATATAACACAACAAAAAATAGCTGTGTTAGATCGCATCAGGCATAAAACAGACATTAACAATTTTTTTTTTGTTGAGAAAATAAGGAAAAATTAAATGCCATTTTGAGCCTATATCAACGCTATTAGAACATGAACATGAACATAATCGTTAAAACGAGTGGATCACAGTGTCATTTCAAAATCGGTCCTTTTTGAGATTAGGTATGTTGCTTAAACATACATATTTTTGTAATAAATTTGCACGATCTGTAAACGTTGTGCAGGAATTCATTATGAAATCGCAAACCAAACTGAGCATAAATCAAGTCACGACAGCTGTGAAAAAGATCATCTGCGAAAAAGGTATTGCCATATTGAAAACCACACGTCTTAAAAAAACACCTGCATGCAGATTTTTTTTTAATTCGTTTATCTAATATTTATATTTATTTTGCGTCTGTTTGTCAGTATGGAAACATACAAGAAAAACAAAATTTGTATGACTAACTTATAATGAATATTAAAAACATGACACTTGAATTGGCAAGCAAGATACATATCACACATGCGACTCAATGTTGTGAACAAGGAATTTTGGGACAAGTTATCTTATGGAGACGGAGAGCGTTCATCACTAGATGAATCATGCAAATTGACACCACTTGATTATTTTCAGTGAAGGTAAGTTAAGTTCTTAGTTGGCTGTGACCAAGATATGAGACAATTCTTCAAAAATTGGACAGACTGAATGATTTGCTAATTTATACACTATATTATGCACAAGACCAAAGTCATGAAGATCCAGATCAGCACTCTTCATGTATTACAACAAGACTACAAGATCTTGATATTTTTCTTTGTCAATTTTCGTGATCTCTTAGCACTGAGAAAAACGGACATTTTTCAATTGCAAGTGTTTATGTTTTTGTTCTCAGTTTTCAAAACAGATTTTATTGGCAGAAACCATGTTTTTAACTTAGGACTAGATTTCGAATAGCTATCACATAAGTTGGTGTTATACAGCGTGTTAAAGTGTCATTCGGTGATGCGCTCGTTATTAAACGAAGACTTTTCGCATTTCTCCTTCGCACTTTATTCATGCAAGGCTAATCATGCGCTGTGTAATATATTTCGGACATAGCTACTTTAAGTAAATAAACTAAAGTTGTGTAGTCAGCTTCAGGAATAAGTCAAGATATTTATTTTTTGGAGCAGGTATAATTAATTTTTAATGATCGCAACGAGTAACATTATTTAAAACAAAAACGGAAGATATGATCCGTATTGTTTTATTTTAAAGACCTGATTTAGATCACACTATTTGAACTATGAAACGCGGCTAATGTCATGAATAAAGCTGCATATGAAAGTCAGAACTATCCTTTATACCTATCATTCTATCTGTTCATTCTTTATATTTATAATATAATTACTTGGTCCTGTGATTGATTTTGTAAATTGCCAATTAGACCCCATTGATTAAGAGCAGCAGCAACTATAGCTGGGTTCATGGAAATCTGATTCAAATTTAAGCCAACTCCAAGCGGATTATTAAGACTCTGGCCTTGATTGGATGAATTCTGTCCTTGAGGATTAATGCCCAGGGCTTGCAAATTGGGCATGTCCAAGTTTCCACGATTTTGATTGCTCCATCCTCCATTGTGTTGCGGTGGCATAGCTTGACCCTGCATATAAACATTCCCACCACCGCTACCACGATTTTGTGGGTTGTATGCTTGCATCGCATTTTCTTGTCTATTTGAGGTTGAATTTGATGTTCCAATTAAACCACCTCCATTTGCACCACCAATTGAAGCATTACCTAGGCCAGACATTCCCATACCAGATCCAGCAAGTCCATTTCCCATCATACCGCCGTTATTTAAACCACCAATACCATGCCCACCAGCTGGCCCACTACCAACAACGCCGTTCATATTATTTCCATAGGTATTATTGTGAGAACCACGCTGTACGTGGTATGGTAAGCCGTGAATATTGGCTGCTGAATGATTGCCACTACTATTGTATCTGCTGTAGTTGTTATAATTGCCAGGGTTACCACCATTATTATTTCGAATTTGTTCTGTTTTTGGGGCTGCATTTGAAACATGCACAGATATACCTATATTAAAAATAATTGGGCATTAGCATAAATTCTTGCGAGTATAACTTTTTTTTACCTTTAACAATATGATCTTCACCGCATAATGATTGAGCCACATCTGGATCCAAAAAAGTTACAAAGCTAAATGCTCGAAATGGCTTAGGTATAAATACATCTGTTACTTCACCAAATTTCGAAAAATATTCGCGTAAATCTTCTGCAGTCATATCTTCAGTGCAACGCCCAACGAATACTTTACAAGGTACTTGATGCACCATTCCTTGCTGTTTTAGAGATGTATTTTTGACATAAAATAAAGGAAAGATACAAATACGTCATAAGCATTATAAAAAATACACTAATAAAATAAGATTTTTATTATTTTGAGTGAGATACAATAGCAATACAAAATCGTAGGAACATAGGTTTAGCGTTTATTTTCAAACACTTTACATTATTGTATACATACAAATTATAATGACAGTGGCTTAGATAAAGAATAAATAGTCAAGTATTAAATAAAAATCGGAGAAACAAACAAGTTGATAGCGCATTCAAGAGCATAAAAGCGTCCATGTCTTGTTTAAGGCTCACTTCTAGTTCCCCATAATGATTCTGAATTTGCTCAATTCTCGAAGAAAACCATTGGAATTGGTATATTAGATAATAATAAGAATATAAATGTTAGTATCGTTTTCACTTTTACCGGTGGGGGGAATGTCTACAGATATTTTAAATTGTAAAAAATAAACAACAGTGAAATGTATATACCTACTCGAGCGCGTCAGATTGTAATATATTTCAGATATTAATATAAAATGCATTTGCTCGTGCGCGTCACTATGAGAAAACTAATGCTAAATGACTTTATGCATTACAGTTTTCTAGAAAAATGACAATTACCAAAACTTCTATTTTAATTTAACTAATTTCCGGCCGGCCGGCGGAGGCGGCGACTAAGAGTTATATATATGTACTAGTAACTTTAAATTTCACACACTGTTTATTTTTGGTCTAATTAAAGGAAATCTGAAAAAAATTGGAAAAGGTCTTATGTCGTTTTTAATTGGAAATCCGGAATTGGAATTAGAAGCAGAATCCCAATTGAACAGTTTTTCTGAATTCTGAAAAATTTGAAGTTTGGTTCGACTGTATTGGTAAAGTGTGCCATGTGTCTAATACATACATATGTGTATTTATGTACGGAACAAATTAGGAACAATTGTTAAGATATTTTCAATATTATTTTCCATTTAATTTCAAGGAATCACTTCACAGTTCGCACAATTTGTTAATTTAAAAATATGACATTTGTCAAGTGTGACATTCAAAATCTTTGAATGTGTGAGTGATTCTGTTTTTGCTTCTGATTTCAAATCCAGAATAGAAATCCCTTCTTTTTTAGAATCGGAACTGTCACTTTTGCCCAATTGAACGCTTTCAAAATGCTTTTTTCTGCTTCCAGATTGTCAATTGAAAACGCCATTAGCTTCCCGGGAAATATGCGTAGCGTTATCGCAACATCTGCCAAATATACCTAGTAGACAAATATTTGGATTTTTAAAGATTTTTTTCTTGATTTTAAATCATTTTTATTCAAATATTTTAACAAAAAAAATTAAAATAGTAATTAGTTTTAAATAAAAAAGTCAACATTGTATATATTTAAACATCGATTTATTGGTTTGGCTTGAACACTTCCCATAGCTGAGACGTTTTTCTGTTTTGATGATAATGTGTTCATGTCAAACAACCCTTGTCAGTATCGGACAAAGCGAAACCACCGTCAAAGCAGCTTAAAAAGGTAATAATTTTCTACCAAAACGTAAATGGACATCGGACAAAGACCAACATGGTTTACAAAAATATTAACAATCTTCCTCACGATGATGTCAGAAAATTGACGGAAACATGGCTCAACAACTCTATCTTGGACTCGGAGCATTTTGACTCTTCTTATCAAGTCTTTAGACGTGATCGTCATAACTCAGACAATTTAGACGACGTTGGTGGCGGAGTTCTTGTCGCTATCAACAATACTTTCACTTGTTATCTGATTGACGACTTTAGATCAACAGACATCGAAATACTGAGCTTGAAACTTAAATTGCCAACAGGACATCTATTTATTGTATATGTATATATTTATTGTATTATTGTTGTACATACCTCCAAGATCCAAAAATGAGGTTTATGAAAAACTTAACAACTGCATACAAAGCATTTAAATAATTTTGGAACCTGACGACGAATTACTGGTTGTTGGTGATTTTAATTTACCCTATCTCAACTGGATTCAAATTGACGACGATAGCTTCTACGTTCCAATAAACGCGACATCTTTAAATGAGCTTTTATTAACTAATGGTATGTCTTCATGTAGCTTAAGTCAACTCAACGGTGTGAAGAACCGTTTTGGTAAAACACTTGATCTGGTATTTTTCTCCGAAACCATTATGCTCTAAAGCAGCTGTGATTTCTTCTGCTGTCAAAATTATAGACGAAGATCGCCATCATCCTGCATTGGACATAGCACTCAATCTAAACATGGTTTCACATCTAACATAACTTTAGTAAATGTAATTTTGAAAACCTTTTTAACTTATTATGTACGATCAATTGGGATCACTTATTTTTTAACTTAAATATTGACGATATGCGTCACATTTTTTATTTAACTCTTTTTGACTGTTTCTACAAAACTATTCCATTTAAAAAGAATCGAAATAACCTAAATGCTCCACCATGGTTTGATTCTCACGTTAAAAACTTAAAAAACAAAAGGAACAAGAACAAAGCTTGGATAAAGTAACTGACGATTATAGGGCGTTCATTATTATAAAACAACTTTTTACTGACTATTGTAATATCCTATTTGATGATTACATACATTCGGAAAATTGAATTAAACCTTAAATCTAATCCTGATAGTTTTTGGAAATTCGTTCATTGTAAAAAGAAAACATATGGGTACCCTAATTTAATGACTGATTCGGCAGTAATGAGCCGAGAATAATTGCAGACATGTTTGCAAACTACTTCAAAGATGCTTTTGTATTAAATTTCCCCCACTTAAATTCTATCAATTTCGTTATAAGTGAAGATACTGTTGTTAATAGCATCCTACAACTTGACGAATGTTTTAGTCCTGGTCTCGACGGTGTACCATCATCCATTTTAAAGAAATGTGCTGCGTACTTTTTTTTAACACGTCTATGGAGTTCTTTTATAATACCAGTACACAAAAAACGTCCTAAAAACGAATTAATTAAGGCTGGGTGGCCAGCCAAAAAAAACGGCTGGAATGTTACAAATAAAGCGACAACTTTTACATTTCGAATGCTAATTGATTGAAATAAAAATAAATGCATTCTCAATAAACAGGGCTACTACACTGCATCATTATAATTTTTAAATGTATAATATAGTAATTCTGAGAGTGAAACAAACTACAATTTTGTCGTTATTTTGATAGTAGTTTAAAATGCACCATTTATTTTTGGTATAACTAAGATTTTTATTTAATTTTTTTTGGTGTTTTCAAAAGAAATTAAGTTAATTAAGGGAGTGACGGATTGACTTTAATTTATTTAATTTTTTTATGGGCAAAAAATTAGTCCAATCTTATGCAATTTTCAATGGGTTTGGCGTGTTTGAACATGTATAACTTCTTTAATCTACACCATATTTTATAAGTATTGTAAAGCCAGTCTCAAATATTTTTATTACAAATACATTGTTTTTTTTTAATAATTAACTTTTAAAGTTTAAAAAAATAAAAAACCTAAAAAAACGCAAAACACGTTTTATTTTTGAGGACTTTTAGATATCCCTCATTCTTTATTTAGCCTTTTGAACTATATTTTTTTTTTCTTTATTTTATTGAATAGTTTCATTAATTACCTCGGGAGTGACGGATTCACTTTTTCAAAAAAAAAATGTATTAACCTTTTAAATGTTCATTGAAAAAGCCCAAATAACAATTAGCTTTCCAGAGAAAATAATGCTTGTGCATATTTTTCTTATTTTTTTTTTTATTTTTCTTCAGTATTTTTTCTATTGTTCTCCAATTCAAAAATTCTAATTGCGGTGATGGTTTTTTTTAAATAAATTTTTGAAAAAGTGTCTAAATTGGTGTTTTTCGCTTTGAAATTTCCTTTTTCACACATAGAAGTTTCAGTTCCCAGTAATTCAACTGCGAAATTAGCGCTTCGAGAGAATCTTTTTCATTTGGAAAAGAAATGTGCCCCGCCCACCCGTTCTCAAATATTTTTGTTCTTGCTTTACATATTGCTGGTTGTTTCTTCTTTTCTGCATAAAGAACAGAAAATGCAATAAAAAAACCGGTTATTGGAATTTGAGGAATATGTAATGACAAACCAGTTTTTTTGGCAATGTGTTGACTAGAGCAAGTGTACGTCCAATTCGCGTGGTGGGAAGTATGCAGAACAATATTGTGTGTAGTTCTAGTTTATCTACCTACTTCTTGCACCCTTTACTTTGATGACGTAGCAGAAGTCATGATCGTTTTGTTTTTTATATTTGATCTTGATGTTTTTTGTGGCAATAGAGAGGGGATTTATTGTTCTTTGGCAAAAACAAAAACAATTGCAATGCAAATTGGATCAGAACCGGTTTTCGAGAAAATATATTGAAATGGAAAGGAAACGTACATCTACAGCACAGACTGTCCTTTTCTGTGGTTATTATTTTTGTTTTTTCTTTACTTTTCCCACTTTAGCGTGTTATAGATCTTATAAAGATACTCATTTTTTTTCTTCGACTCTATTCTTGTTCAAAAAGAGTGTGGAGAGAGAGTAACAAACAAAAACAAAATTCCTCTGGCCACATATGGTGATGCCATGAAATTCATGACAAAAAAAAGGCACTAACACAAATAAAGTCATTTACATGAAGTTTGAGTTTGCCGATCTGGGACACCCAGCCTTAACTACCGACCTATTGCTAAGATGCCTGTGATACCTAAACTGTTTGAGTCTATCGTATGTAGCCTCCTGTGTTTTCACTGTAGTTTAAGGCTGGGAGTCCCAGATCGGCAAACTCAAACTTCATGTAAATGACTTTATTTGTGTTAATGACCTTTTTTTGTCATGAATTTCATGGCATCGCCATATGTGGCCAGAGGAATTTTGTTTTTGTTTGTTACTCTCTCTCTCTACACTCCTTTTGAACAAGAATAGAGTCGAAATAAAAAATTTATCTTTATAAGATCAATAACACGCTAAAGTGGGAAAAGTAAGGAAAAAACAACAATAATAACCAAAGAAAAGGACAATATATGCTGTAGGTTTCTCGAAAACCGGTTCTGATCTCATTTGCATTGCAGTTGTTTTTGTTTTTGCCAAAGAACAATAAATCCCCTCTCTACTGCCACAAAAAACATCAAGATCAAATATAAAAAAACAAAACGATCAGGACTTCTGGTACGTCATCAAAGTAAAGGATGCAAGAAGTAAGTAGATAAACCACGCACAATGTTGTTCCGCATACGTCCTACCACGCGAATTGGACGTACACTTGCTCTAGTCAACACAAACATATTGCCAAAAAAACTGGTTTGTCATTACATATTCCTCGAATTCCAATAACCGGTTTTTCTATTGCATTTTCTGTTCTTGATGCAAAAAGGAAGAAACAATCAGCAATATGTAAGCCAACAACAAAAATATTTGAGAGCCGTGGGCGGGGCTCATTTCTTTTCCAAATGAAAAACATTCTCTCGAAGCGCTAATTTCGCAGTGGAATTTGTGGGAACTGAAACTTCTATGTGTGCGTGTAAAAAGGAAATTTGAAAGGGAAAAACACCAAATTAGACACTTTTTCAAAAATGAATTTAAAAAAAAAACCATCACCGCAATTAGAATTTTTGAATTCGAAAACAATAGAAAAAATACTGAAGAAAAATAAAAAAAATAAGAAAAATATGCACAAGCATTATTTTCTCTGGAAAGCTAATTGTTATTTGGGCTTTTTCAATGAGCATTTAAAGTGTTAATAATTTTTTTGGGGCGACTTTCCATTAGGGTAGCACGAGTATCTTATTGATTTTTTTTTTTACAGTTAGGTAGGCATCTCAATAGAACAGGGTTAAAATTTTAGAGTGAGGAAACCCCCCTAAACCCTAAAAAAAATTATTTACTTTTTCGGTTTTAACCTCACTTTTTGCTTGTAATTTTTTTTTTACCTCACTGTAACCGCATACGCCAATTGTTTGTTTGTAGATAATACCTTGGTGTGGACCACTTTGTTATGTCCAAGTCGAACTAAGGCCTTTTGACTCCATTAGGTGGGTTTAACGTCCAGTATATCTAGCACTACGGGGCAGGTGCATTTCGAAATCAACTGATGCGCGATTTTTATTTGATTATTTTCAGAATCTTCAAAAGCATCAGTTGATTTTAAAATTCAGTTTTCAAGAATCTTCAAAAACTTACAAATCTTTTTCCTTGATAATGTTGATATGTATTGTATTAAAAGGATATTGTTTTAAGTGTTCAATAATATGAAAATAGAAAATTTCCCAAAATGTCCCTTAAATTTATGTGAAATTCCCTTAATCAGTTAAAAAGGAGAACAATTTCGGATAAAATTTCCCACAAAAAAGTATATCTGGTATCACTAAAACGAATGCAAAAAGGAGAACTGTCAAAATAAGTGAGAAAAAAAGCCATTTTTGTGTGAATTTTGTATGGAAAAGTGAAACTTTGAAAATTAATTAAAAATATAAATAAATGTTTCCTCACTCTAAAATTGCGATTAATATTATTTTTTTGCGTATATCTATTGAATAAAAACAACCGCGTGTTAAAATTCGTGCTACCCTAAAGGAAAGTTGAGCCATTTTTTTTTTCGAAAAAGTCAATCCGAGGTAATTAATTAATCTATTAAATAAAATAAAGAAAAAAAATATAGTTCAAAAGGCTAAAAAACTAATGAGGGATATTTAAAAGTCCTCAAAAATAAAACGTGTTTTGCGTTTTTTTTTAGGTTTTTTTTATTTTTTTAAACTTTAAAAGTGAATTATTTAAAAAAAAATTTATTTGTAATAAAAATATTTGAGACAGGCTTTACAATACTTTTTGTTTCGATACAATATGTTGTAGATTAAAGAAGTTATACCTGTTCAAACACGCCAAACCCATTGAAAATTGCATAAGATAGGACTAATTTTTTGCCCATAAAAAAAATTAAATAAATTAAAGTCAATCCGTCACTCCCTTAATTAACTTAATTTCTTTTGAAAACACCAAAAAAAATTAAATAAAAATCTTAGTGATACTAGAAATAAATGGTGCATTTTAAAGTACTATCAAAATAACGACAAAATTGTAGTTTGTTTCACTCTCAGAATTTCTATATTATACATTTAAAAATTATAATGATGCAGTGTAGTAGCCCTGTTTATTTAGAACGCATTAATTTTTATTTCAATCAATTAGCATTCGAAATGTAAAAGTTATCGCTTTATTTGTAACATTCCAGCCGTTTTTTTGGCTGGCCACCCAGCCTTAATTATCTGTGATAACCACCATTGTTTAGTTAAAAAGCGTTCAGCTGTTACTAATCTGTTTCACTTTGCGTCCTTTTGTTTATATGTTTTTGAAATGCGTGAACAAGTTGATTGTATCTTTACAGATTTCAGCGAGGCCTTTGAAAATTTGTGTCATAAAACATTACTTTTAAAACAGTAAGGTTTTAACGACTATTTTATAAACTGGATCTCCTCATATTTAAAAGATAGACGTTATAGTTTTAAATTTCGTAATTAGTGTTCAAGTTCATTTGTTGTGAATTCTGGTGTCCCCCAGGGCAGCCATCTTGGTCCTATTTCATTTGTTTTATTTATTGGACTAGCTTTTGCCTGCGGCTTCGTTAGCGTTAAAATCCTGGTAAAGCGGTTTCCCAATCCTGATTTATAACACAGAAGAGAACTCGAAACAGAATATTCTTTTAATAATCTACTATAGACGATATTATACGTCTTTCCATTTGGGGATGGTATAAATAGATTCGGGGCATTGGATACACGCGAACATGCTACATACAATAAATTGTCCATAGTAACCCCATCCACCTTTAATGTTTGTCCTTGCGCTTTGTTAATGGTCATAGCGAAAGGAAACTTAAGAGGAAATTGGAGCCTTGAAGTGTAAGGAAAGGCATCAAGTATCCCCTTGCTGTCTTCAAGCATAACGTAATTTTGTCAAATCTTGTGAAAGTGTCCATTTTTGTAGAAATTTCTCGAGATACATATAGTAGTTGAAACACAATTTTCCCAATTTTTGGTAGAAATTTTTTTAGTTCTTTAATTTTTGTTGAAAAAAAATGTCGATTTGATATTCGTTAACATTTTACCACATCATACTAAATAATAGCTTATTTGAGTCGTAAAACAATTTTTGACACTTTTCGGTGAATTTCAAAAATGTACCATATGTAAACAGAAAGTCCTTTCAGCTTCTTTTGAAGTTATACCTTTCGAACAAAATTTAGTTGGAAGCGGTATCTCTTCTCGTTCTTGAAATACCGTGGACAAAAAATGGTATCTCGAACGTACGAACGTAAGAACGTACGTATATACAAGCACTCATCTCTTTAAAATTGACGGATTTAGATTCTAGGAACCTTAAAACGTCCAAATTTGTCAAAAATTTCAATTTGACAAATCGGACCGATTACAATAACTCCCTATTTGAAGTTAAAAAAATGATGCACGATTTTTTTGTTAGTCACAAATAGTTTGCATACCATTTACCACCAATTCAATTATCGCCTCTTAAAAAATCATGTCAATTTGGTCGCTCCGTTTCCCCGTGAAAGACGGGCAAACAAACACACTTTCGCATTTATAATATTAGTATAGTATGGATAACACAGCATAAAATATTGTGTTTTCTTTTTTCCGTTACAGCTGTTTCAAAAATGACCTGCTTTTTTCAACAATTTTCTACTCAAACATTTAGTGTGTAAATGTAGAGAAACTTTACGTTGTTTCTCGATTTATTTAGAAGATGGCAAATTTATGATATGTATAATTGTTATTAAAACAAAAACGTCCTGCTAATAAATCAAAAAAAATTACCTTTGAATTAGGTACTTTAACTTCGCACCAGCGGCCATCAATTAAATGGCGAGTAGATAAAACACGCTTCTGTGCCTCATAGTAAGCAAATCGAACAAAACCAAATCCTTTAGACTGACCCGAATCCACATCTTTTTTAACTTGAGCCATTAAAACATCACCAAACTCTTCAAAATGTTCACGCAGACTCTCTTCCGTAGTTTTCCATGGTAATCCAAGTACAATTAAATCCGTGCAACGAGCTCGCGATTCAACGCGTTTCGTTTTTGCTGTTGAATTCTCTAAATTATCATCGCTTTTTCGTTTGTTCTCTAATATATTCAAATAAAATTTAAAAAAATCAATAAATTAATATTGAATATAAAAAAATTGAGTACTTGTGTTACCTTTAGGAAAAACACAGAAAAAGATTTGAGTTCCCCATCCACCATCAGCAGTAGGTGGGTAAAATCGTCCTTCATTCAATCGAACTCCGCGCACAGCTTTTGTATCTTCATTGCGATATTTGAGTCCACAAGATCCTGGGTATTGAGCCTGTACAGTGGATTGTAATAAAGTGCCATCTTCTTCAGTTGGCAACTCAATTGGTTCATCTCCCTCATCTTCAGCAACTTGTACAAAATCCATTTTGTATATGTCTGCCTTTTCTTTTTATGCTTTAGAACTAATAAAAAAAACAAGAAATACTGTCAAACACAGAAGAACAGTTTGAGTAAAAAAACACAAATTGAAAAGTCTTCATACACACGTTAAGCAAAAGAAAATAGTAAATGTGCTTATAAATCATTACTTAACATATACAAACAACAAACAAGATTCACACCAAAGAAATATTTCTCTCATTTTTCTTTTCATACTTTATAACAAGTCTCAATTGGATTTCCATTTAGGGAACAATTTATTTTACAAAGCGCTTTATACATACATTCTCAAAAATAAAAAGTTTTATTTTTCCCTCTGACAGGCAAAAATTTTATGCTAGTGACAAAAAAGAAAAAAACCTAAAATTAAGTTGTACCAACTCTAGTTGACTATTTTGATTAAAGAGACTATAGTGTGGAGCAAAAGATAAGCAACTGTATTTTCAAACGATAGCAAAGAGAAGTGACGTTCTTGAGATATTTGATTCTGAAGTTAATTAACATAGGAATAGAATTTCACGCGTTTTTTTTTAAGAACTACTTATACCTTGCGATATAAGACACGTAGGAAAATAATTTTGTTATCAAATGAAAGGTATTTTTTATATTTTTCCAATGAATATTATTTTATTTTATTATATATCAAATTAAAGCTTAGAAATATTTATTTAAAATAATTGCAGACAAAGATATATGTCGTCACTGATAATTTTGAAATATCGATGTTCAAAGCGTAAGTAAAAAACACTTGATTTCCAAGAAATTAACGCTAAATATTTAAGATCATTAAGAAAATAATTTTTAATATAAGCTAAAAAGAATAATGAACTAAAAATACAAGTGTTATTGTGAATAAGCGTTGGGCGCATTGGCCATATTTTTTTTCATATATCGAGCGCCCCACGCTTATTCACAATAACACTTGTATTTTTAGTTCATTATTGTTTTCAGCTTATATTAAAAATTATTTTCCGCTTTTTTAGTATGATGGGTTTTAAAAGCGTGTTTTTTAGTTTTTTTCAAACTATATTTATTTTTAACTTTTTAGTTTAACGTGCTTTAAAAGCGTGTTTTTTAGTTTTTTCAAACTATATTTATTTTTAACTTTTTAGTTTAACGTGCTTTAAAAGCGTGTTTTTTAGTTTTTTTTAAACTGTATTTATTTTCACAGATTTGATGTTTTTTTGTGATTTAAGAAAACATTGAAACATTTCATTGACCCATTTAGTTGATTGAAATTGTAAATGAAATTGGAATTATTTATTTATTATTTAAAATCTCGTAATTTTAATTTAAAAAAAAAAAGTCACCCCTAGCTAGGATTTGATCCCACGACCCTTGACACTTAAACTGAAACGTGACCGCGCTTTAACCAACTGAGCCACCGCAGCACTTAAAATGAAGGAGTCTATTAATATTTATAAGCGCATAATAAAATCAGGAAAATCAGGAGCTGTGGGATTAAAATATTTAATCCTGGTAATCCTGATAAGGATATTGAGATAAACTTATGAAATTATTGTTTTGCCACCGGTTCTTGATATGTGTACAAAATTTTATTAAAATCGGTTCGTGTAAAGTGGGTCAAAATCGAGTGTAAAGGTGTCGGTTACATACATACATACATACATACATACATACATACATACAAGTGAAGCTAATATAAGCGTGTTAAAAAGAAATCAAAATCAACAACAATATACCGATGCAACACATAATCGAACCAACGGCTCCACAACAAGAGATGACATTAGAAAAAGGACTTGCCTTGCTTCAGAAACATATTGATGAATCGGGCGATTCATTTTGAGCGATGGGGGAGTTATAAACACTCCACTGTACCTCAAGCAGGAAATAAGAGGAAATAATAAAATAAATAAGATCGCTAATGATCTACAAACATCCTAATAAAGATTACCACAGGTAACAAGATAAAATACATAACAGATATCTTATGATCAACCAATCAAGATAATAATAACAAAACAAGATAAAATAAAATACATAACAGATATTTTATGACCAACCAAATAACAAAATAAGATAAAGATACAAAAAGTAATTAACCAACACTAACATAAACCCTGAGGACAAAAAAACCAACTCATCAGGATAACGATATAAATAGATTCAACTCCGAAGGAGTTTGCGAGTAGTTGCAGAGTAGTATGTAAGAACTATGTATGTAAATACTATTGAAATATTTTATTTGTTGAAAAGAGAATAAAGTTAACGTTTAAAAATATATTTTTTTGAAGTAACCTTTTTTGTTTCCGACGGATAAATATAATTCGCACCCTAGTACATACTTATAAAACATAGGTAGCGTAATAATGAATTTTAGAACTATGCGAAATTTTCAGAACTTTTCAGTGAATTTTTTAGTCATACAGTGCTTAGTTTGAAAGTGTGTTATACTTTTCTAAAAGATATGTTCATGGTTTTGGGTTAAAAACAATATTTTGGCTGAAATAACAGCTTAAAACCGATCTTAGCAATGATGAGCGCTTAAAGATAGGTTTTTACACAATAAATCCACTTCACGGATAAATATTTAAAATTTTTCATTTTATGGATTGTGTTAGTTAGTACTCTCAAATATCCATTAAAAAGCTTTTAAATTCTGTAGATAAAATTTTGTGGAAAAATGAAGCTACACAAAATATGGTGTAATTCAAATTTATTCTCATGTTTTTAATAATGATAAAGGTTCTGTATAAATTGTATCACCTTATTCCGCCATATTCTTTTACTAAATAATTAACACTTAATTTTATATATATAGATATGCATATAGGAACCATGTGTTTCCCTTCAATAATCTAGATCAAATTGTTTTGAAATTAAAAGTCGAAATTTCGACACTTGGCGATACTAGTAGAATGTAATTTTATAGATCAATGTTGAAGAACAAATCTCGATTTCATATGAGCTACCGAATTTATATTGATTACTAGCTGTTGCCCGCGACTTCGTCCGCTTCAATTTCGGTTATTACGATCTCAATAAAGATTATGTTTTTAAAAAGAGGCTGGGTGCGACCCACACTGATAACTTGCCACTGTTCATAATTTGAAAAATTGGCGTTTCTGTCGATTTACTTGTGATGTTGATTGATAAAAACTTTATTAACAACAAAATTTTTGTAAGAGCTTTTTGTAGTGTTTATTTATTGTAAGAAATGTCTATTTTCATTCGTCAACATTTCATTATTTAGGTATTGACTAATTCGGTAAATTTTAGTTTTAGATTCTTATTTTTTGTGAAAAAAGTCCCTTTGACCATATGTTGACAGTCGTGTTATGCGAAAGTAAAATAAATTTTAAGTTAAAATGATTGACCACTCTTGACATATTCAAGTCAAGAAACATTTTGCAATTCTGTACCACATAACATTGTACACAATAAAATTTATTTGAAGTCAATGGCATTATCCGTTCCTGACTGATCAACGCTACTGTTTCTTCACGCCAATATTGCCCTTCGACACATCCATTGATAATACCTATATTTTCTAAATTTCCTAAATGCTAGTAACTCTCACTCCTAAATCGCGATCAATTTAAACTTTTTTTTCTACATGAGTACTTTCCCGTTTTCTATAAAAAGTAACTTTATAGGAAAATTTATAGCACATAGGCTACTTCTTATGCCAGTAAAATGTACAGGTTCCCGTTGGATACATTTTTTTTTTCAATTTTTCCAATCCCGCCAGAATGACTCAACGGATCTGGATGAAGTTTGGAACAGGGATGGATTAATATTATTTTATGTTGAAAAAACTCTTTTCATTTCCTTAAAAAAGGTAAAAGTGGGTCAATTTTAAAAGATAGACATATACTATGGCAGACATTTTTTAGACAATTTAAAGAGAAATTAATTCTTTCGTACATACTTTGGTTACTTGAACCGGTTAAGCATCGCTCGCAACGGAAGTCCTCAAATATGAATAATTTTCCCCGTTTTTGCAATATTTTTCACTGATGCTTCGCTCCTTTTGGTCGTAGCGTAATTTTATATAACTTAAAACCTTCCTCGGCAAATGGACTATCCAACACAAAAAGAATTTTTCAATTCGAACCAGTAGTTCCTGAGATTAGCGCGTTCAAACAAACAAACTCTTCAGCTTTATATATTAAGTATTAGTATAGAGTATAGACTATTGATAACTAGCGGGCCCGGCGAACTTCGTCTCGTCCCGATTTATGGCACGAATTAAAGCTATGGAAAAATATTTTTTTACTTTTTTTATTATCCGTTCAATTTTTTATACTTTCTAGAAGGCCCGGTGTGCTTCGTATCACTTATCCAAAAGATAATAACTGTCCCCACAAGGAAAAACCGCTAAAGTCGCTTTTCAACATTTTTCAGGAGAGACGTTTGAAGTTTTTGGAAAAAGTACAACATTACAAATTGCTCTAGAATATTATTAAAAAATCTGATCGTCTTGAAACTAGTATCAAATTGAAGGTATTTTAGATATCTGTTAATATAAAATGAAACAATTCACTTAACATTGAAATAAAAAGCATGGGAGGCAAAATAAACACTTTAGTTGTTTTGGCTTGAGGCAATTGTTTTTACAACAAATCCAAAATCGACTTTAGCTGTTTTTCCTTGAAGTAAATCGAAATTTTCATTGCACAAAGTTGAGTTTAGCTTTTCTTTCTTGTGGTAATTTAGGATTTTACTATGCCAATCTGGACTTTAGTTGTTATTCCACAACATGAAACTTAGAATATATAAAAATATCATCGAGGAAGAACAACTAAACTCGAGTTTAGTCGTTTTCCTTAACATGAGAACGGAAATAAATCAATAAATTGAATACGGAAAAACAACCAAAGTTTTAGTTGTTATTCCTTGAGTAAACAAGAAGAAATTATAATCTTAAGTCAAGTTTAGTTGTTTTTCCTAGATGATGTTGTAAGAAACTGACTTTAGTTGTTTTGTTTTTTGAAAATTGTGGGTCCATTTTTTACAATACGGAGTTAAAAAAAATTTGCAAAATAGAGTCGGACAATCTGAATCTAACGACATAAAAATCTCAATTTTTTCTAAACTCGACTTTAGCGGTTTTGCTTTGTGGGCACATAAACTATTCCCTCACTAAAATGGCTGATTCTATTACAAACTCTTATGTCAACTATTATGCACAGCATTGTTATTTTAGATCTTAAAATCAGATTTTTATAAAGTTTACTTTAGTCTAATAGTTATTTGAAAACAAAACATGGTCTTGCCTTTAAATAGCTGTGCATTGCCTGTTTGGAAAAAAGTGAACCGAGCGGCTGGACAACCGAAATTTATGTCCTAGTTGTTGTAACATTCTGTCCCGTTATTCTGAACGTACAAAAATAACCGAAGATTCCTTCATTTTTTTTTTTTTTGGTTAATGTTGGTCAAAATAAAAATCATTTAAATATAGGGGTAAACCGAAAAAACCATGGAAGCACAAATTAACACCAAAAATTATACAACGGAGCTCGGATCAACAGAATTGACAATTTCGTGATAAAACTTGTTCGAGAGCTATGACTTCGACCAATAATTTGATTTTCGGGGCGTTCTATGCAAACGACGAATACTTCGGTATGGCACGCTTGAGCGGCTTTATCCCACCAGAGGCATTCCTCTATTTAGACCAATGCGGCTTGATACAGGATAGATTGGCAGTACCGCTTATCTACCACGTCAGGCGTAGAACCGTGGACCGGCGACCGGCGACTCTTATACGAACGAGACATCCTCGCCCGAGATGGAGAGGAGCTCCGGTTCAGTAGGGCTGTTTCCTAACAGGACCGTATTGATAGAAGAAGGCAGGAGAACCAGTTTTGGTGGCTAAAAGAAATTAATGAGGTAAACCGGCTAGGGGTATTTTGCCTTGGCCGGCTTACATACTTGTTTTTAGTCTTAGGTTAAGTAGATTAAGTAGAGTAGGGACGGTGGCACTATAATATAAAAAAATAAACAAATTAAAAAAAAATTATTAAAAAAAAAAATTATAAAAAAAAAAATTTTTTTAAAAAGACAATTACAGACATGACATGGACAAACAAATTTAAAGACATAGCTTTTGCCGCTGTGGTTGTTCTAGTTTTAAGTAGTTTGTAGGCAGGTTAGGGGTAGTTTTAAGTTTTATTTTAAGGACGTAGTATGTAAGGAAAAAATAATATAAGCCAAAGATGTTAGTTTTTTTTTTTTAAATTTTCTAACAAAATAAACAAAAAAATTAGTTCATAGGCCGAAAGGCATTAGTTTTAAGTATTCATGAATTCCTTAGAGCGCCCGTTTAGGGCCAGTAAGTTATATTTAAGTATCATTAAGTAGGCTAGTTTACTGAATTTTGTCTAGTATGTAAGTAGTTTTAAGTTAAAATGAATTTAAAAAAAAAAATTTTTAATTAAAAACAAAAAAAAATCTCCGCTCTAGACGTGAGGGGTCTTAAGTGCGATTCCTGTCGCTGACAACATTTTTTTTTAATAAAAATGTATGGCTTGAACCAAAGTTTTGGTAAGAAAACGACAAACAATGAATTATATTTGTTTATACTTTTTTATATTTTTTATCCAATTATAGCAACAAAATACTCATTTCAATCACTGTTTTGTATTTTTTTTGCATTTTTAAGCTAAAAATATCCAGTCTTAGTCTTTTAGTGTTATCATTTTTTTTGTAACCGCATTGGTCGAGTATGGTTCATTTCTTATAAGATTAATAATGATAAAACCAAAGATATTTTTGTTTATAAAAAGGCATTGGTATGAAAATATAAAAAAGAGGCTGAGTGCGACCCACACTGATAACTTTCCATATACTTTGAAAATTTTGCAGTTTTTGATCGCTTTTTAACAAAATAATTTTTTGTTAAATTTAACTTCTCATAGAAGATATTGTTGTCAAATTGAAATTTTGGACAAATATCTCGAGAAAGTGGAATGATATTGTATTCAACTGTATTTTATTTTCAACATAATGCATTTTTCAATACCTTAAAAATGATCAAATATTGACGAATATCAACATTTTTTGTAAAAAAAACATCTATTCGATTTATTTTTGATTTTTCTAATTAATAACAATTTTAATAAATTATTATTATATTATTATTATTATTATTTTTGAAACATAAAATTAATTCAAAATCAATGTCATGTTTAACCCTCGGATATTCAAGTTGAAAAACAATATTTGGCACTTTTTGGTAAATATTTGATGTAGGTTTTTTTATTTTTTTTTTTTTCAAAAATTTTACCAAATGTCAAAAACGTCATTTTACGCATTAATAAAATATTTTAAAGTTTATATCTTTTATCGGTCATTGTATATTGGAGCAATACATTGTTTTTCAGTTTTTCTTTTTAGTATTTCAGAAGTTATAACCTGTTGAAAGTATTTAGTTGGAGTCGATATCTCTACCCGTTCTTGAGATATCGCTGAAGAAAAATATTTCTCGAACGTACGTACACACACAGACATCTCTCTACAGATATATAAATAGGTATTGTAAGACCTTAAAACGTCCAGATATGTCAAAAATTTCAGTTTGACAAATCGGACCGATAACAATAACCTCCTATGGTCGTATGGGAAGTTAAAAAACTATTTTTGTAACGCTAAGCTTGTGTTAGGTGGGTGAATGCCTATATTCTGCCACGTCCTCGTTCGTGACCACGTGAAAGCTAAAATTTACCAAAATATTTCAAAAATTGTTTTTCGCCACAACAAGCAATGATATTTACTTCAAATATATTTTATTTTCAACATACATGCATTTGTCAATACAATTGACAATTTTTACAAAAATAAAAACTACAGAAAGTTCTATCAAAAATTGTTACATATTGTTTTTCCACTACAATATCTCAAACAAAATTTTAAGTCTGATAATTTTTTTTAACTTCCCATAGTGAGTTGATGTAATCGGTCCGATTTGTCAAATTGTAATTTTTGACAAATCTGGACGTTTCAAGGTTCCTAGAATCTATTTCCCTCATTTTTAGATAGATGTCTGTGTGTGCGTGTGTGCGTGTGTGCGTGTGTACGTTCGTACGTTTGTACGTTCGTACGTTCGTACGTTCGAGATACCCTTTTTCGTTCACGGTATCTCAAGAACGAGTACAGATATTGATTCCAATTAAATTTTGTTCGACAGGTTATAACTTCGAAAGATGCAGAACGGACTTTCATAAAAATTGGTCAAGCGGTTTTTTCACTATAGCCGTTTTTAAAAAAAAAAAGTTAAAATTTTGGTTGTTATCTCAGGAATGGATGGTACCATTGACTTCAAATAAAATTTATTATATACATTGCAATGTGATACAGATTTGGTATATATTTAAAAAAAATTAACTTACGGTTTTTTCTTTAAATAGAAAAACTAAACTAAAAATGTTTGGCGTGAAAATATAAAATGAAGATCTGGTGAAAGTTTGAAAAAAATTCAATTGACAAAAAATAAAGAAGTACAAAAAATTCTAGCAAAAGTTGGTAAGCGGTGTGACCACCGATATTGACTTCAAACTTATTTATTTGTATACAAAATACAATTATTAATATAGGCTACAATTTTGACAAATATCGAATTTACAGTTGTTTTACAAAAGATAAAAAACTTAATCAAGAATTTACCAAAAGATCAAATCAAAAGTAGTTTCTTGACTTGAATATGTCCATAGTGGTCAATCATTTTATCTTCGAATTTATTTTATTTTTTGCATAATAGTATTTTAAACGTGTGGTACTTTTCTGAAAAATATGGAATTGACAGATTTTTAACGAGAAATAAAACCCGAAAAGTGTCAAAAATTGTTTTTCGGCTTAAATATCATCCCAACAAGCAATTCAATTATTTTTAACATAATGCATTCGTCAATGATAAAATATTGAAGAATATCAAATTGACAATTTTTTACAACAAAGACAAAACTACAAAAAGTTAAGAACATTTTGTAAATATTGTTTTTCCGCTTCAACATCTCTGACAATTTTGTTTTTAATAAAATTGTTATCAATCAGCATCAAAAGTAAATCGATTAATATCAGAAACGCCAAGTTTGAAAATTATGCATATTGGGAAGTTATCAGTGTGGGTCTCACCCAGCCTCTTTTTTTGTTTGTAAAATTGATATCAATCAACATTAAAAATAAATCGATTAATATCAATAATAAATAGATTACACATTAATTACAAAGATTATATTCAGGAGAATTAACAAAAGTATGTTTTGTTTAAATACTGCAAGGGAACACTAAATACTTTCCTTTGATTTCAAAGTAAAATGGGAAGTTATCAGTGTGGCTCGCACCCAGCCTCTTCTTTGGTATCAAAAAATCATTTCTATGACAATTTACACCTGTTTAAATTCACAACAACGCAACGCGCAACATACGTTTTGCATATGAATAGGACAACGAAAAAACAACAACTAACAAAAAGACCGAAATCGAAACTCACCCTTTAATTACGTATGTGTTGTGTATGTATGCACATACGTTCAATACATATGACAAAAAAAAAGGCAAACAAAATTCAGCCTTGAGTGGCATAGGTACATACATGTGCATCAGAGTTAACATAGGAATCCATAGAAATTATTTTTAAATTGTCTAAAAATTATTTTTTCTTTTCTATCAGTGTTAAATGTATACTCAACAAGTGTAATACGACACATAATATTATTTTGCTTGACATAATCACTACATAGTATAAAACAAAGTCGCTTTCTCTGTCCCTATGTACGCTTAAATCGTTAAAACTACGCAAAGGATTTTGATGCGGTTTTTAAAAAAGTGATTGAAGAGGAAGGTTTATATGTATGTATAACTAGATAATGTTTTTTCAATTAAAAAAATAGTTTTTAAAATTTCATTCTAGACTGCGTTTCATTCCATATTCATTATACGATAAGTTGAGTTTGACCAGTTGATGAAATATCGGCCAATCTAACGGCCAGGCGAGACAAAGTTTGCAGGGTCCTCTAGTAATGTATAAAATGAAAAATTACCAATTTTGGTTCTTAACTTCATATTTAAACGACACGACCTCTGAGCAACCGCCTCTGAAAGAATATTTAAGAGATGTGATGAGAAGAGAATAAGAGAAAATTAAAAAAAACAAAAAAATTGAGAATAAAGTCAGTACAAAAAATCCGAAACGAATATATACGAATGAAAGGAAGGTTCCATTGAGGAGATCCAGACACGATTGCGAATATTTCTGTAACTACAAGCTTTTGCCCGCGGCTTCGCTCGCGTTAAATTCGTGATACCAACGTTCCCCTTTAATGGTTTCTAAAATAGAAGAGAACTGGGAAAAGAATATTCTTTTAGTACTCTACTGTAGACGATATTATATGTCTTTCCATTTGGGCATAGAATGAATAGATTCTGGGCATTGGATACACGCGAACATGCTACATACAATAAATTGTCCATAACCCCATACACCTTTAATGTTTGTCGCTTTGCTAATGGTCATAGCGAAACGAAGCTTTAGAGGAAATTGTAACCTTTTAAACTGGAACGATAGATCTGTGAGAAGTTGTTTGACACGAAGTCTCGTCCCATTACATAATCTCGGGGCATCTAAATTTCACATAAGTATGACTGGGGCGCCTAGTTTTTATATAAAAAATATATAAATCAACTAAACCAATTCACGAAGCAAAACTAATAAAAGTAATCCAAAACCAAAGCGATTGTCTTATTCCTTAAAAGTACAGAAATATTATAAATCTATACTAAACGAATTAATATAATCTGAAAAACAACACCGGTAAAACCCAATCCGAAGCCGATTTTGTTTTCGGAACACCAAACCAAGCAAACAATACCAAATCGTAAAGCTAAACAGAAATAGCCAAAAATCGAAAGCAGTTAAATCAATGTGAATAAATCGTCAAATAACGGAGTATAGGTATAGTATGCAGTGTAGATGGTTGGGGGCAGATTTCCAAAAAAAAAGAAGGCTAGATGCGGCCCACACTGATAACTTCCCATTTTTCTTTAAAGATTTGACTTTTATGGAAGTTTTTGCGTCACAATATATAGCCAACCAAAGGAAAGGCATCAAGTATCCCTTTGTTGTCCTCAAGCATAACGTAATTATGTCAAATCTTGTGAATTTTTCCTTTTTTGTAGAAATTTCTCGAGATACATATAGTAGTTGAAAAACAATTTTTCCCAATTTTTGGTAGAACTTTTTGTAGTTCTTTAATTGTTTTGTAAAAAATAAATGTCAATTTGATATTCATCAACGTTTTACCACATTTAGCTATAATTTGAGTTGTCAATATTTTTAACATTTTTCGGTGAATTTCAATTTCAGTTGTTTATTTTTCATAAAAAAACTGTCAATTCGGTATTGTTAAAAATGTATCATATGTAAACAGTTTGTATTATGCAAAACATAAAATGAATTTGAAATTAAAACTCTCCACATATTCAGTTCAAGAAACAACTTCTGACAATTGTCGGTAAATTTTAGTTTTAGGTTTTTATTTTTTGTACAAAAATTTTTAAAAATTGTAGAAAATATTAAAAATTGTATTTTCAATAAACTTAAATTAATTTAAAGTCAATATCATTGCTCATTGTCGAAATTTTCAAGTCAAAAAACACTTTTTAGCCGCGTTATACTGGTAGGTAATTGAAAATAGTAGCTAGTAAAATTTTACATGAAAAACAAGAACACCTCATTAGTGAACAAAAATAATCTAGTATTTATCCAAAGTTTTTTAGTGAAGGTCGAGTTTCATCTAGTGCAAATATACAAATGTTGGCAAACATGAGGTTGTGTTCGATAATAAATACACATCCTTTACACTTCGTCTGCATCGCATTCCATAAATAATGAACCAAACATTTTTTTGGGTTGAAATTATTAAAACAAAATTATTTCGTAAGTCAGTTTACTAAAATCAAAAATTGGTATAAGTCTTTCAGGGTCAATTCATATAAGATAAAATAATTTTCTTTAGGATTAGTGTATTTAACCATAATAATAATCACGGTTAATTATGGAAGAATTATTGAAATATGCTTGTTCTCATTACAAAGCTGACAAAGGGTGTTTCCATAAATGCATGGTTGCGAAAGTCTGTTTCATGCATACCTTTCATAATTGCAAATGATAAATGTCCGATTTTAATAAAAACAATCTCAAATATTTATACCGCAAATATGAAAACTGACATGCAAACACATTTTCTTCGACTTTAATATGATCACAACTGATCGCATGTAAACAAAGCATGCATATATGAAAACACCCGAAGTAATATGGATTAGGTATTTAGTAAAATAAGTTTGTAATTATGACTCTACAGGCAAGGCAACTTAAAGTAACTTCTCGAAATTGTTATTTAGTATTTCTCCATAATCTCATGTTGAATTCTGGCTTCTAATATCCTATTTATTGAATTGTTTACTATCCAAATAAATGGTGTTTATAATAAATTAGATAATAATTTCAAGAAAACGATTATTCAGCTGGTTTTAAAAGTTGCCGGAAACTTAGTTCCATAGTTTTAGTTCTTCCATTTAAACCAATGAAATTGAAAAAGCAGTTGCTAAGGTGGTCATTTCATTTTATTTTTGCCAGCGAAGGACAATATTCACTGAAATTTTCTTAGTCTTCCATGTTTTATTTCCTGCTGCTGCCAATAAATCCTCATCCATTCTTTTGTTTTTTATTTAATCATCACCGTAACCCAAATAAAACTCTAGCAAAACAAAAAACAATAAATAAAAATTAATAACACAAGTTGTAAACAAAAGCACATGTGACTTAGTTCACCGAAGTTTTCAGTGTTTTAATTTGTGATCATTCCTCTACTGTCAATTTTTCTTGCATGCAGGCTTACTTTTTTTCCTGTGTGTATCCACTAAAATGATTCATTTTTCCATTCGTGTAACCAGACTCATACACTGCTTTAAAGAGCCAAGCAAAGAGTTACGAACTAAGAACTATGCCCACTAATCCAGGGTGTAACGTTGACGGTGCCCACTGGATGGTTTGTAGTCAGGGGGTATACCGAATGTATTATAAGTTACCTCTCTGAAACCAGGTCAATCACTGAGTAACTTAAACCTTACCTAACTAATGTGGAGCTCTAGTATGTCGGACTACATTATTTCTCCAACTACCAATGGGAACTTATGCCCAAAATTCAAAAAACAAAAAATACGAAAAACAAGCTAAAGTTCAACACATTGCGGGAAGTCACCGCTAATGAATATGTTGACCGAATGGAGACGATCAAATCGCAGAAGTGGCGAAATACTTGAAGAGAATCTCTCACTAGTCAAGGGAGAATACCTCCCGGGTTAACGGCTGACGATATTCCAACTACTTCAGTGTCGGCAAAGGAAGAACATCTCCTAAGCCAGATGATGGAGCTGAATCCAAAGATGTCAAGGGGGGTGTGGAAGAACCACCGAAAGAACGGAGAAGAAAACTGCGCCAAAACGCAAGCGCAACAATCTTCTGAAGCTAGGTTAGCCAGGCGGCCTGCATGATCCTTGCAGGAAATGACTTAGTGGGGGGACTCAAATGGTAACTCCGCTTTCTAACAGACATATTATTTGATCTAGACTTTTTTGTGGTTTGTTAGGCGTATTTGTTTTGTGCAGAAACAAAAACAACGTATATCTTTTCATTGGTAATTAACACGCTAATATTAGCTTCAAAAGTATGTATGTATGTATTAGTAATATAAGAGAGCCTACGGTAAGCAAACTGACAGAGTATAGTCCTGCACCCTGAATAATAAAATCATTTTGTAGTTAACATAATATGTAATTAATCCATTATTCTTATTTCGTTTCTATAATTCAATACAGTTAAAAAATTCAGAAATTTCAATAGAACCAAATCTATATCTATATATATAAAATCTATATATATAAAACAAAGACGGGTTTGTTACAACACTTATAACTCGAGATCTACTGAACCAATTTTCATGGTTATTCATTCGTTGGATTTGTTTTCACCCCGAATAGCAGAATACATCTTAAAAACAATGAAAATTAACACACTATGGCTCATTTTTGCCTCTGCACTATTGAACAATGTGCTATGCCAAATAACACACAATTTAAAAACAGGGCAGAACAACGTCTGCGGGGTCAGCTAGTTAAACTTATAAAAGGTATAGCAGACTTTCGTAAATTAATGGATAATACTGAAAAAAATATAAAAATACGTCAAGTTGATCACACGTTCCTTTTTTTTTTTCGTGGAAATGCATGGAATTCTGGGACCATAATCCAAATAGGCATCTCTGCGCGGACGTTAAATAAACTGCTGCTTGCACTAAAAAAAACCTTGATGATCTTTTTCCAACAATTGAAGATGCTTGGAAGGCTATACGCCTAGAACGCTTCAGTAAACTAATTGAAATGGGGACCGAATATTTTTACAAATTTTGATGCAAATATGCTTAGCATTTTCAGGAAATGATATTCCAGAACTAACAAATATTATAAATAAATTAAAAAATTGTAATTTCTTATTAGACATCTTCCACAAAAGACCCATTCCTGTGATAAAACTTTTGTAAAGAAAAAACTACTACTTTTTTTATTTTTGTTGTATGTATGTAATTATGTAATTAAGAAAGCCCAAAAATATTGTTTAAAAATGTATTTAATAAACAATTAAAAAAACAAATTCACTTATCACTTATAAACCCTAATAAGAAGTTATTCGTACATATGGTGCATAAATAACGCGGTGATAGACGAGGAACAAATTAAAAATTAATTGGACCTGAAACTTCTTTCAAAAACACTTATATCGTACAAAAACTTTCAAACAAGATAAAAAATATAAATGAATGTTTTATTCAAAATGAAAATCCAACAATTATAAAATTACATTCAATTTTCAGTCTCTCTTCACCTTTTTATATATATAGGTATGCATAATATCTATGTCTATATATTAAGCCATAGGTATATTTATATATTTCACACCAAACAAAAATGACACAGTTAAAACTAAGGGCTCAGCTGAAGAAAACAAATAGGTATACGATTAACAAAGAATTTTTTTAAATCCTTCTTTACTTGCATTCACTCTTTCAGATATATTTTAAAGTTTTCTTGAGAACCACACTTCAATCTCAACAAATATTCCCATTCGGCACAAGTTTGTTTAATGAATATTTTCAAGAGTATTACAATTTTTTGATAGTGTCCTCAAGTTCATGGCTGTTTTCAAAAAATAAAAGAAAATTGAAAAACGATTAAATATTTGGATTCGCGTTTTGTTTTTTTTTTTTTTTTTTGTTAGTAATACATTAACTATACTGTCCCGACACCTTCCGCAGACCAAAATAAAATACAAACTTAAGTCGCAAACAACACCCAAAGAAAATGGCGAAATTAAGCATTGAAATAGAACTACAGAACAACAAGAAGAGCCAAATCGAGACAAAATTGAAGCATTTTTCATAATTGTGTGAGTTACACCAACACAAATGCTTTGAAACAAGGTCCGAATGAAAATAGACGGCTACTTACTGGGGGGTCCAAATAAATTGTTTGCAGCCTTAAATTAATTATTTTTTAGTTTAATTTAATTTTATTCGATCAAATAAATAATGGAATGAAAGTCTTTTTGGAAATTTGAAGTTATACTCTTAATCAATAGTTACATTCCTCTGAAATGAACAGTTAAAACGTAGAAAAATAATTCTCCACTACGGGCTCTCAACGATCATCGCCAACAAAAACTAATCCGTCGCTGTGCTAGAATTTATAATTGGACAGGTCGTCTTCAGATGAATCAGATAATTCACAAGATAAAAGTAAATTTTTATTTTCAAAAAAATTGTTTGTAAGAAAAATAAAATATCAATTAAAAAGTATTTAACTATAGTGTAATTACCTCAAAATGCACTCAAATCACTTCAAATTACTTTGTGTTGAATATGAGCCAAAACTTACTTGTGAAACGAAACCTTTGTTTATCCTTATTATGACTATTCCTACACTATTAAAATTTAAACACTCTTTTAGGTAGACAACATGACAGATGAGGTTCAAATGTTTTTTTTACTTTAATACTTCACACACACACTGTACATGTGACAAATGCCTCTTCCTCTATTTCTTAATTAACTTAATTTTCTATTGCAGGAGCTTTCCAAAAAGCCAAGATTGCAAAACTACCAATACAGTCACACCAAACTTCAAATTTTTCAGAATTCACAAAAAGTGTTCAATTGGGATTCTGCTTCTACTTCTCATTCTCATTCCGGATTGCCAATTGAAAACGACATAAGGTTTGTTTTAGGCAGTAGGCTGTTCACGCGCAAAACTATGTCTGCTATTACACGATGAATCTAGATGCATGTGACACTTCGAACAACATAAGTGCAAAAGAGAGACAAAATTCAAAAATGAGACACAAGAAAATCGACCTGTGTCGCACGGGTAAAATTTTCCATGCGACAATTTGACGTTTGTCTTTGCTCTTGTTCGCTTTTTTACTGTTCTCTTTCATATGGTTTCGTTCTTCGAGAAGGAAACTTCGATGCATCTTAACATTATAAATGTTTTTTATACTAATTTGTATTCCAAAATTCATATTCTTCATCAATAAATAAAAAAAATCAAATTTAAATATTTTTTTAATTGATTTCAAACAAAACTGAAATCATTTGAATTTGAAAAGTCTCATAAGCAAACCTACAAGTCAAACAACGAAATATAAATAAAAGAGAACTGTCAAAATAGATTCATGAATCTGGTTTCATCGTGTAATAGCACTTGAGAAACAGGATAGGATAACAAAGAAGAATTCGAAGATGTCACATGCATCTAGATTCATCGTGTAATAGCAGACTATTACGTTTATCTGTAAAGGCGTGTTTAGCAAAGTGCAATTTTCACATTTTGCTGATAAAGAGCAGATAAAGAAAAACCCAAAGTAAACGATACTTTTTAAATTACCAAACAGGCATAAAAAGTCTCCACCTTGTTTTTCCGCGAAAATAATGTTCTAATGTTCTTGCTAGACAAATTTTGACAGCTCTCACAAACAAAAATCCATTGTAACTGGGATGGAGCTATGTTTGATGGCAACTTACTAGGGCGCCATAACAGAGATTTCTTATTTTTCGAAAGCATTGTTTTTTATTTTTAAAAAAAGTATAAAGTAATGAATCGGAGACCGAATTCAAGAAAAAAAAAGTTTGCCTCGAACAATCACTCCACTACTTTTTAAGGACGAAAAACCATTGATACGGAAATTCATAACCCTAACTCGTCACGATTTTCCGGCAAAGAATTCACCAAATTGGAAACGTGTCAGCCTCTGCGGAGGCCCAGGGCATATTTTTGTCCCATTGGATCTTGAACAACACGGTCTGATCTTGATATTTTCCTAACAATAGCCCTTAAGCTTAGACTACTTGACCGAAAAGTTTGAATTTTGCATTTTTACGTATCGCTTAAATGTGTATTATGCTGCATTGTTGTTTTTTATTAAAAAAAAACGGAATTGCATGAAGTTTCAGAGAGGTTTCCATTGTGCGGTTATACTTTTGCAATACAAAAATAACGGTTTTTAATTTTTAAACGCCAGAAGAGAAAATAACGGAACTTTTTCTTCTCCTCAATTTACTTGATTAGTGATGCCAATCAATTTAAAAAATAGACAGGTGTCATTCCCATTCACCATTAATTACAAAACGCATTTTTGCAGGTGCGGTTATAATTATGCAAGGCACTGTATATCTTAACATACTTATTGTATAGTTAATGAATTAAGTAACACGTTTCAAAACGATTTCAACCAAATATTTACGGGACATATTACTGAAAATAAAAGTGAACTAAAAACTTGATAAAAAAAAAAACAATTCAAAATTGACTCATTTGCAAAAATAATATTCCTAATATATATAATGCACTCCATACACGATTTAATTTTATTTTCAATTTAGTTGTCTAACTAAATTGATGCTTCGCCACACACTACATAAACGTTGTTGAAAGACTTCTGCTTCAACTGTCAAAACATCATTTTTTCTCTATAAAAAATTTCATTTAATCCAATCAAGATGTCTGAAAAAAGAAAAATATTGGCATTAATAATTATTGCAGAGTGCCTATATGACTATGAAGAAGTAAAAAAGAAAAAGAATTTGGATGAAAGAATGGCTAAGAGATAAAAAAAATTCCAATGAAAAATTGATAATGGGAACTAAAACAAATGAACCAAATGATTTCTTGAATTTTACCAGAATGAATGTAGAAACCTTTCAGGAACTGCTGAATAAAGTAACTCTATTATTCAAAAAAGTCCAGAAACACGCCTTCTAATTACATTAAGGTACCTCGCCAAAGGAAATGATTTTGAGGATCTCAAATTTTTCTATGATGTGTCTCCGAAAGCATTTGGGAAAATAGTAATAGAAACGTGTGAGGCTATAATATCTGTAATCCATGAATATATAAAGGTTATATTTTTTAGAGAACTTATTTTGTTTGATTTAATTCTACATAATTTTAAGTACCAAAAACTGTGGTTGAATGGAAAACTGAATCCGAAAAATTTCTCAATGTAAGTGGGTTCCCCCATTGTATAGGGGCTATCGACGGCAAGCACGTCGAAATAAAGAAGCCACCAAATTCGGGATCATACTACTTCAACTATAAGAAAACATTTAGAATAGTCCTGATGGCTGTTGTCAATGCAAATAGTGAATTCTTAATGGTTATGGTAGACGTGGGAAAAAATTTAGGAATTTCTGATGGTGGAGTTTTTTCATACACCAAATTTGCAGAAATGTTGGAGAGCTAATGGCAGGTGGAGAAAAGTTGCCTTTTGTTTTTGTAGTGGATGACGCTTTCCCATTGAAGGAGTACATAATGAAGCCATATTCAGGAATGCAAATATCTCCACAGGAATTAAATTTCAATAGATGCTTAAGTTCGGCAAGAGTTAGCGTAGAAAATGCGTTTGGCATCCTCGCATATCGCTTCGAAATTTTATTCAAGCCAATTAACTTGTGCCCCGACAAGGCAAGCAAAATTGTTCTAGCCTGTTGTTATTTACATAACTTTTTGAAAAAGAAGAACGGTAGTATATATGAAGCAATAACATCCACATAAAACCACTAACCGATTGGACTTGATCTTGAACCCAGGTCATCAAGAAACTCAACAAATACAGCCAAAATAATTCCAAAAGTCACCATAAAGCTTTAACAATAAATATATTTACATACGATACATGTTTACATTTTATTAATAGTAATGTTTTTCCTCATATAACTCTTGTTCGCTGAAACATCCTTCTTTAGCTTGTTCAGGAGGCACTTGAAAATAAGCTGGAAGCTTTATAATTTTAACTGGTGTTAGTGAAGGGTTTGAAGTGCTTGTAGCTGGTGAAGGTAACAATCTCATGTGTGGCGAGGAAAATCTTGATGGGTGTGGTGTGTTGGTGTTCACTGCATTGTCAGCTGCTTCAGTTGACCGAGAATTAAAATTTCTTCAATGGCTTTTTTGGCATACATTTTCGCACTTTGCAGCCTACACTTATTGGCCCTCAGTAATAAACGAATTTTTTGCCTAAAGTCGAGTTTATCAAATACAAAAAAATCGAATCTAAGCTAGAAATTACTTTATTACTCAGGGCCATTCTATTTACTTACCTTAAATTCATCCAGTCATCAAGACTAGAAATACTTTCCGATTATTCCTCCTGGTCTCACAAGAAGTCGAAGTCGTCGAAGTACCAAAAAATGGATACGTGGACGTCGTCTTCTCCTGCACCTGACTTCATGGAGTTGTTTACAAGCTTCAGCTCCCGGCGGTAGGTTGTTTTGAAACTTGTAATTTCATTTTTTTAAATTTGGAGAGTTCCATCGGGTTCTATTTCATTGAACTTCTCCAGCAACAGCTCGCAGTCATCCGCTCCGATGAACATTGCTCAACAAACAGTAGAGAAAGTAGAGAGCTTCCAATACATTTGATCCGAATTAGACATCGCCAGTCGTATCGGAAAAGCAAAGGCTGCGTTCGAGATGTTGTCCAATGTTTGGAGGAACAAATCTCTCAGCTTGAACACAAAGCTACGATTGTTTAACTCCAACATCAAATCAGTTCTGCTATATGCATGCAGCACCTGGAAAATAACAACTACAATAACCAGGAAACTGCAAACGTTCGTCAATAGATGTCTTCGAAACATCTTAAGGGTTTTCTGGCCTAATCGTATCTCCAACGAGGATCTACATAGAACAACAGGTCAGGAACTCATAGACACCATTATACGAAGGCGCAAGTGACAGTGGATTGGACACACGCTTCGAAAAGGTAATGACTGCATTGCTGTCCAGGCAATGCAGTGGAATCCACTCACACAAGAAGGAAGAAGAGTTGGTAGACCGAGAAGCACGTGGAGAAGAACAGTCGAGGAGGAATCTGCGAGATTGGGAAAGAGCTGGAGGGAGCTCAAACACATCGCTGGAAACCGTACACTATGGCGCGTAGGTGTAGTTGAGGCCCTATGTCTATGTATGTTATACTGTTGTGCCTTATAATCACCAATAGAAAAGTCCATCCCTGAGAAATGTTTGTATTTCTCCAATTTCAAACTTTTGCGCGAGAATCTTGTAGAGGTTAGGATTGTAGAGATAAATTTTGTCTTGTCCCGATCTGCTTACTATACTTCGTCCAAATCAAATGTGCAGTACAGGCCTTATGGGAGAGCTTATTTTACCAGTTACGTGCCTCACATTCACACCGTACTGAATTCAAATATATCCTACATAAAAAGTTCTTACCCGCCTATGGATTCATAACTGCATCCGCCGCAAACCAGCACGTCCTGCCAGACGTAGAGTCAAATGCGCAACTGCGCACTGACCCATTTTAACCTTCATTTTATATTTATGAGATACAGGGTTGCCTTATCTTATTTTTAAGTTCTCTTTTATTTGAGTTTTTGTAGAGGAGCTTTTGTTTTTAGAGGTTTTTAAAACTTTCAACTGATATCTGGTTAACATAGTGTTTGTTTTAAGTATTTTCATTTGAAATTTCGTTAAATCTTTTAAAATGCATTTACAATAAAGCATAGACGGCATTTCTTTTCATCTGCTGGAGAGCTTTTGCAATAATATTATATGCACTACGGTAACGCTGACTAATTTTTTCTTTCATACAAGTAAAGGGAATTCGATTTGGACGAAGTATAGGCTTATTAAAACAAATCCTTTTTTGTACGATAGAAGACGTAAATCATACAAAGACTTCGAAGCCAAACCAAATAAAACATTATAAAATGTGATCATCACTGCATACAGTTTTTCCATATAAATTTACGGCAAAATAGTTTTTATGATATTTGAATTATTTTGTATGTTATTTAAATACTCTTCAGATTTGTTTGCTGTCAAAATCGCTGTTGACGTTGTAATCTGTTTCATATGACTTTTGCTGTCGAAGATCTTTTAGTTGTCGTTGTTGCTCTTAAAGTTGCTGTGCCAATCTGTTTTTCGCATTAGGTTGGGTTGTAGAGATGAATTTTTTCTTGTTCCGATCTGCGTACTAGGCTTTAACATTCTCTATTCATTCGTTCACTGAACGTACCTAATAACTGAAAATTTAAAACTGAATTCTTGAACGTACCCATATAAAAAAACAATACAATTGTACTTCTATGCCTCTACCTCGTATTCGTATCAGGCCGACTCCACAGGACATAATTTATGTCATGCGGTCCAATCATGACATGAAATCTCCAATGGAGTCGCGATATCTCATCTTATGACATGATGTCAGCGATCTATGTCAGAGGTTTTGTCTTGATATAGATGTCTGACATGAATTTGACAGATGTTTTGTTTTTGTTGCTTTTTTGTCTGCAGCTGACATTTCATCTCATTATTTTTTGATTCTCATGCCGGCAGGTTTTGTTTGGAGCCAAAATAATTTTTTTTTCGAGAACGAAATAAAAAAAAAATTCAACTTTTTTAATAACACAGAGGAGATAAAGGCAAAAAAACAAAATTTATTTATTTCTAATTTTTCACAACATAAACAAACAATGCAAAATAAGATATTCTCAAAAGCTTGAGGAAGAAGTATCTACTATTTGACGATTTCCAGAGATACTTCCAAGTCAGAGTCTTTTGCATGAATGAAATGTCAAGACATGAACTGCCCAGCAAAGAGAGAAGACATTTCACAGATATAGATGTCAGAGATTTAGTTGGCGATACAGATATCTAGTGGAGTCGGCCTGTATAGTTAACCGAACATGACAATTTATTGTTTTGTTCATGAACGTGAAATAAGTTTATAAAACAAATTAAGAACAAATTTGATGGGGGGTGAAACATGTAAGGAATTCCCTTATAAATATTTCATATAATTACTCATGCTCATCTCTTATCTACCCAACAACACAACACATGAGGCATCTGTTATAATTATCTGCTCTTTTTACTTTGCGCGCATTGTCATTAGGAAATCAATACTTACTCACTCTTTGCAGTTTTTTGTGTGTGAGTAGAGTATCAATGCTTCGAATCGCACTCGCACTTGCAATAATTATACTATACTACATAACGCAGGAGGAGATAATAGTTACTATTCAGATTGAATTCGCGTAGTTAATAAAAAAGTAATAAACCAAATATAATCATACAATTTTCATATTGTTTTAATTTTTCAAGCATCAGTTAACTAAGTATTTGTTTAAAAAAGGGTTTTAAATATTTAAGTAAGTGCATTTCTTGTTGGTGCGGCATTTGTATGTGTGCGTAAGTGGTTCATGAATTCTTTACGAACTTTTTGTCTATTTTTTTTCCTTGGCTATGGTGGCTAGTAGTACCTATTTTGTTTTTTAATTCAACAGTGTGGGGTGCTTGTTTTACAGTGTGTTTTCGTCCATTCAAGCTTCAGCTTAAGCTTGTTTTTTTCCTAGTAACGAGTCAACTCTTTCAAATTTTGGTTTTTGTCCTATAAGTTATACTAATTAATATCATTATATATATATAAAAAACAAAAAAAAAATTCCCCCGATCGGTGAACTAAAAAGAGCGAAACAAATATAACAAATGGTTGGGTCTCCAGTGAAAAACCAAAAAATCTAATCTCGCACAATTTTCATTTTCCATGACCGAAATGCTGGAGGGAATCAGGAAATAAAATAAACTTTAATTATTAGTCAACAAAATTTAATAAGGTGAAATCTAAACATATTTTATTTTGTCCAAAAGCATACCAAATTTTGAAATTCTTTGTCTATTTCATCTTCTCACAAATATATTATGGTAGTCGTAAATTGAACATTTTTTTGTCTTCTTCTAATCCAAACTGTTTTAATTTTGATTTTGTCTCATTATTCTAGTTTTTACTTGTTGACATGTGTTTATGTTATTTTCTTTAAAAGATTCTCAAATAAATTTGTAAACATAGCTATTTACTCCTAATGAAAATCTTTTATTTTTATTGGCACTCTATTGAGGTGAAAAATCTCTATACAACTATATCAAACTCGAAAAATGATTTGTCGAATTTGTGGTTGAATATTATATGAGTAAACCGCATTATGAAACATATTTTAAGTCATACATACAATGAGTTGACACCAATGTTCACCGATTCGAACATTTGTCTGATTTAATTAACTTCCAAAATGTTCGAATTGAATCAAATGTCCGGTTTGAAAATTATTAAAGGCAAGGGACTTTGTTGGACGCAAATATTTATTTCTTATTATAATTTACTGGCAATCAAGGGGTTATGATTTACCCTTTAAATGATCTTTACGACAATGTGCAAGCGTAAGAAGTAGAAGATTTTGAAAGTGTTTATAATGGTGATAAGGTCGTGTTTTTTTGGTTAGCAAACATGCTAAATCGCAAAATTTTACAAGGAAAACAATAACGGATAAGTGAACAAATATAAGTTAGTAATCAAATCAGTATATTTTAGTGAAGATTGTTTCAATTGTTTAATGTAGGCAAACTTAGTGTGTGTTCGTGGATATTTGTTTATACATTGTTTCCACTACAAAGTGTTAACGTACATATTACGGACTGAAAATATTAAAAAAATATGATTATTTCCTTCTTACAATGTATATCAAGGCCAATAATATAAAATAAAATTAAATTCTTTGTCATTAAAAATTGTGAAAACGTCATTATATATGCCCTTTTTTCATCAATTAATTTGTCAAGTTAATTGCTAATCATCGCCCAATAGGCTTCTTAGAACAACTTCCCAGAATTTTTGTCGTATTTTTCTTTTTAATTTTAAGTTGACTTTTGTCTACTAATATCTCTTTTATTGAATAATGGACATTTTTAGTCCCCAAATGCCTTTAT
The DNA here is from genome assembly GCA_905146935.1 of Scaeva pyrastri. Classification (NCBI taxonomy): domain Eukaryota; kingdom Metazoa; phylum Arthropoda; class Insecta; order Diptera; family Syrphidae; genus Scaeva; species Scaeva pyrastri. The sequence goes on from LR989930.1 coordinate 6,436,514, forward strand.
TATGCAACGCCTATTATGCTGCACCTTTGAGTTTCCGAAAACTTTTGCATAGTTTGCTCTCTTCTTTTTAATCCAATCGAATTGAAAATGCTCAGGTTAGTAACTTGTTGTGGGCAGCAACGAAATTTATCTATTTCCAATGTTTTACTGAAATACATTAGTGAGAAACGTTCTAAGCTAACTCGGTCTTTGTTAATTTCTTTAAAATCTTCTTCAATTTCTTTTTCTTCTAATAGTTTTGTTTTATTGTTTAATTCTCTCCAATGCCTGCTGATTCGAATCTTTATCAGATTTTTCGTATTTCTCATTGAAGTCTTCCTTCAATTTTTGGATATCATTTTTTTCAAGTATGTTATTAGCTTTATAAACTCTGGTTGGAGTTTTGTTGAAATTGTCAGTTATATGTTGCAAGGTTTTTATTATTGTTAACATATTTATCATCATAATACATACTACTCCGAAACGGCTTGACCGAATCGTATGAAATTTTATATGCATATTCAGTAGGTCTGAGAATCGGCTTCTATTTATTTTTCATAGCCCTTTGTGGTGAAGGTTGTCCACCACCAACATTAACCAAAAAGAAAAATCAAAGCAATCTTCTGTTAGTTTTTTACGTTCAGAATAACGGAACAGAATGTTACAACAACTAGGACATGAAATTCGGTTGTCCTACATCCACTTTTTTCCAAACAGGCAATGCACAGGCAAGACTATGTATTTGATTTTTTTTTCCAAATAACTCTATTAGATTAAAGTAAACTTTTTAAAGATCGGATTTTTAGATCTGAAAAATAACAATGCTGTCCATAAGAGTTTGTAATAGAATCAGCCATTTTAGCGAAGGGAGAGTTTTAATAACTTTTGGATAAGTGATACGAAGCACACCGGGTCCTCTAGAAACTATAAAAAAAATTTCACGGAAAATAGAAAAAGTAACAAAAATATTTCGTGCCCGCTAGTCTTAAATATAAATTTTTATCAATGTTTTTTACATTAATATATATTTAAAAAAATGTTTGGCATTGTTTATTGTATGCAATATATTATATTTTTTTTATACAGTTACATATTCCATCTCTTTATTTACAATTTTTTGGACTTTTTGATTAAAAAATGTTTAGTGATTTTAAAACGACGGTACACTGTCAGTATTATGAAAATAAATTACCATCATAACTATAATTAGTAAATTTGAATTTATTATACTATTATTATTGTTGTTATTTTTGTTGGTCACTACGACCTCTTTTTTGGTTGCTGTTCTTCTTGCCTTGGATGTTTATTTCGCCTTCTTTGGCATTCTTCTATAGTTACCGGCTTTGGGCATGCCGTTTTTGATGTTGGGACGTACTGGGAGCGTCTTCTTCGAGATGGCCTGGGTGATACGGGCTGTTTAGATACTAGAACAATGTGTCTAATTCTTCTTTGTTATAACAGCTTGACATTATAAGACTACTTGCAAAATATAATGTAGGTATGTCGAAATGTTCTTCAACTCAAAGTTTTGAATTAACTTTGAGCTGGCAAGATCGCCATGTGGTGTAACTACCTCCCTACAATTATCTTTGGGGGAATTTTGGTGGCTTCCCCAAGCTGAATTAATGTAGGCTAAATAGAGCCGATCTTATGAATAAAATATGAACAAGGCTAATGAGCAGCTTGAGTTCAGATTTGATACTGATTTTGCTCAACAAATTTTTAGCCTATTTATACACAAATATTCTTACATTTCATATTTGTTTTTATTGGATTAAAAATTAAATTTTATTTTAAACTAGCGAAACCCCCGCCCGCTTCGCAGGGCGTTAAAAAAAATGTTTTAACTTCCCATTGGAAGTTATTGTTATCGGTCCGATTTGTCAAATTGAAATTTTTGACATATCTGGACGTTTTAAGGTCATACAATATATGTCTGCCATTTTTAGAGAGATATCGGTGTGTGCGAGTTTACGTACGTTTTCCTACGTTCGTACGTTCGTGAACCATTTTTCGTTGGCGATATCTCAAGAACGGGTAGAGATATTGACTCCAACTAAATTTTTTCGACAGGTTATAACTTCTGAAATACTAAATAGAAAACTGAAAAACAATGTATTGCTCAAATATACAATGAATTATTAAAATTGTTATTAATGAGCAAAACCAAAAATAAATCGAATATATAAAAAAAAAGAGACTGACCATTTTGTATTTATGGTAAAAAAATGTCAATTTGATATTCGTCAATATTTGATCATTTTTAAAATATTGAAAATACATTATGTTGAAAATAAATACAGTTGAATAAAATATCATTCCCCGTTCTCGAGATATTTGTCCAAAATTTCAATTTGACAAATTGGACTGATAACAATATCTCCTATGAGAAGTTTAAAATATAAAAAAAGAGGCTGGGTTCGATCCACACTGATAACTTCCCATTTTGTATTTATTGTAAAAAAATAACAATCTGATCGTCAATGTTTTATCAGTTTTTAGATATTGACAAATGAATTATGTTGAAAATAAAATACTTTTGAAGTCAACATCATTGCTTTGTTGTGATGATATTTAAGCCGAAAAAATTTGTTGTCACTTTTCTGTAAATTTCGGTTTTAGTTTTTTATTTTTCGTAAAAAAAACTATCAATTTGATATTTGTCAAAAATGGACCTTGTATAAACAGTTGTATTATGCATCAAATAAAAAAAATTGTAGTTTAAATAATTTACCACTCTCGATATATTCAAGTCAATGAAGTTTTTTATTTTTTATAAAAAAACTGTCAATACGATAGTTGTCAAAAATGTAGCATATATTAATAGTTGTATTTTGTATAAACTTAAAAAAACTTGAAGGCAATATCTTTCCCAGTTCTGGAGATATTCGAATCAAAAAACAATTTTTACCAATTTTTGAAATTATTTTTTTTAATTTTTATAGAAAAAACTGTACAATTTCACATTGTACAGAATTGTTTTGAATATAATACCATCTTTCCTTTTTCGCACCAAAATTTTTTTTAAAGTTTTTTAATTAAAAAAAACGGTGCTTTGAAAATTTTTAAAATTTATACCAAATCTGCATAACATCACATTGTAGAAAATAAAATTTATTTGAATTCAAATATTATCCGTTCTTGAGATATTTGCGACGAACTAAAATTTTCACTTTTTTTAAAAACTGCTATAGTAAAAAAACCGTTTTTAAAATTTTTATGAAAGTCCTTTATGCATCTTTCGAAGTTATAACTTGTCGAACAAAATTCAATTTGAGTCTATATCTTTACCCGTTCTTGAGATACAGTGGAAGAAAAAGGGTATCTCGAATGTACGAACACACTCACGCACAGACATCTCTCTACAAATGACGGATCTAGATTCTAGGGACATTGAAACGTCCAGATTTGTCAAAAATTTCAATTTGAAAAATCGGACCGATTACAATAACTCCCTATGGGAAGTTAAAAATTATTTTGTTAAAAGGCGAGTGTAATACAAAATCTTCAATAACTGCCAAATTTTCTAAGTAAGTTATCGGTGTGGGTCACACCGAGCCTTTTTTTTATTTGTTTTATATTTTTTCATACCAATGCCTTTTTATAAACAAAAATATCTTTAGTTTCATCATTATTAATCTTATAAGAAATGACCCATACTCGACGGATGCGGTTCAAAAAAAATAAAAATGAAAACACTAAAAGACTAAGAGTGGATATTTTTAGCTTAAAAATGCAAACAAAAATAAAATTTTTCAAAATTAAAAAAAAAAGTCATTGAAATAACTATTTTGTTGCTATAATTGGATACAAAATATAAAAAAAGTATAAACAAATATAATTCATTGTTTGTTGTTTCCTTACTAAAACTTTGGTTCATTTTTATTAAAAAATCAAATCTTAAGACCCCTCACGACTAAAATTTAATTTCTTTGTTTAACATATTTTCCATATTATTTTATATTTTTTTTGAGCCCTAAACCTTCTACCCTTATTCCTCATTAATTAAAAAAAAAAAAAATTAAGAAAATCGGTATACCGGTTTGGCTGGTTAGTGAACGAACACAAAAAAACAGAGTTACTTTTATATAAAAAGATAGATAACTAATGTTTCCATGTATATGCGGCACCTGATCAGAAAACTGTTCATTGGGGCCTAAAGGGTTGAAATTGGGATCACCTCAATTATTGTCTTAATGGACTGCTTCAATTCAGTCAAATTCCTGGGTTTCGTTTTGTACACTTCCTGCTAGTCAGGTCAGGTGACTTTGGGGCCAGCGGAAAGTGCAGTTTCTTAATATCAATTTGTTTGTGATTTTTTGTTTGAGCTTCCATAACTTGGGTGCACAAAACTTGCTCCAATTTGTTAAAATCAAATCCTGCTGAAAGAAATACGGCGAAGTTCTGGGTAAAAAAAACTCCTTTAATATCTTTAAATAACGATCTTCATTGACAGTTTGTGTTACACTGTTTTCTTCAAAGTATGGCCCGACAGTACACCTTGATGAAACTGCGCACCACACTGTGACTCGTATTATAGGCATTTTTATTACTCCAATACATTTGTGAGAAAAGAAATATCAGCAGCATACTTGCTATGTCATCAAATCCATAGCTAATATGCATGGCCCTTTCACAGTGCACAAATGTATCCAAATACATCCGGCCATAAGTACTACACAGAGTATAGTACAATGAACCTTCTCAAGTTATCATCTTTCCAAAATAAAAGTAAACTGAAGAGTCAAGTCATTGGCATTGAAAACTATATTAGAAATTTCTATGTAGTGCATGAGTTTGATTTTTATGACGATGAAAAATAAGATGAAATGCGAGTGCATCAAAAAGGGGTTGGCTATTGCACAGTGGATTACTAGTCTAGTGGAAATATAAACAAATAAGTTGGTCGGTCATTTATGCCCACTACAGTTTCCACTACAAAGTGTAAACGTACATATTACGGAAGTATCATTTTAAAATATGATTATTTCGTTCTTACTTTGTCACAAATATTATAAAACTTATAGGATCAATTCATATAAAGGCTAATAATTTCTATTAAATTCTTTGTCATTACAAATTGTGAACACGTAATTATATATGCCTTTTTTTCACCAGTTAATTTGCAAAGTAAATTGCTAACCATCGCCCACTAGGCTTCTTAGAACAACTTCCCAGAATTTGTACATAGTATTTTTCTTTTTAATTTTAAGTTGACTTTTGTCTACAATTATCTCTTTTATTGAATAATGGACATTTTTAGTCCCCAAATGGCCTTTATTATGCAACGCTTATAATGCAACTGCACCTTTGAGTTTCCGAAAACTATGCATAGCTTATGCTCTTCCTTTCATTCCAATGCAATTGAAGTTGCTCAGGTTAGTAACTTGTTGTGGGCAGCAACGAAATTTATATATTTCCAATGTTTTACTGAAATACATTAGTGAGAAGAGTTCGAAGGTAACTCGGTCTTTAATATTTTTCCGTTACAGAAGATTTTGAAGTTTTAGCCTTAATATATCAAATTTGGGGAATTAAATTAAGATTTAGTTATGAAGTGGAAAAAGTGTTGTTTCTTTTTCGGAATATACATTAATGATTATTATGCTAATGATTATAATACTGTTTTTTCACCAATTATTTTTGTGTTTTCTGTTGTACTTTATGTGTGTATAAATACATACAGATACATATACACAAAGTATACTCCGCTCTAACTGCATACAGTATATAATGCAGAAACGAAGTATTATTATTATTATTATTATTATTATTATTATTATTATTATTATTATTATTATTATTATTATTATTATTATTATTATTATTATTATTATTATTATTATTATTATTATTATTATTATTATTATTATTATTATTATTATTATTATTATTATTATTATTATTATTATTATTATTATTATTATTATTATTATTATTATTATTATTATTATTATTATTATTATTATTATTATTATTATTATTATTATTATTATTATTATTATTATTATT